>RJWH01001197.1:0-44111 GCA_004363575.1 Solenodon paradoxus
CTTCTGAAGGCAAGCAGGCAGGCAGACAGAAAGCAGAGAAGGCAGAAACACCTTTACTTAAAAAAAAAAGTTTATCTAGCTGTTCACACCAGTTTTTTTCCCCAGACCTGGACTTGAACTCAGAGGTATGTGGCTTGCTCCTTCAGAGGCAATTGCTCTAACTGCTGCTCCACCAGGGCACACCTAGATAGTTTTCTTGGTAATGGGATTCTGAAAAGTTTACATCAGGGTAATGAGGTAGAATATAAAGCTGAATAAGGGAGAACATGCTAATATGGAAGTATCCTCTTGGGATATGGAGCTTAACACCTGGAGAATGGTCATAACATACTGTTTACAAGATTCTTGGGAGCTTGAAGCTCAATGAATTACATTTAATATAGTAGAGATGTATGATTGCTGTGGTCAATTGGTGGAAGTGATTGGAGGCTTATGAAAGTGAATATTCTAGAAAGCATGTGCTATGTAAATTAAAAAAAAAAAAAACCACCTAAACCTTGAGTTTAATCCATTTATGAAGGACGCACCAATATCATTTAGAAACTCATAGCCTACTTTGTAGGCTGAGAATGGTTGTAGAATAAATATTGTTATAGAATTGATCTTCTTAGATGATAGATGGATAGAGTATATTTATTATATATCAAATAATGCTGCCTACCTGTAATTAGGTGAAATCAAGAATATATATGCAGAAATCTGAGATCAGCCACTCTAATTGGACGTTATTATCCTTTGCTAAGTCTTCAGATCTATCTACATAGTTACTACACCAATAATTCATCAACTTAAGGAAAAGTAAGATTCTCTTCCTTGAGGCAGTTACATCATAGCAATTGTAAATAATAATGTTTGTCTAGTTCTTTCCCAATGGAACATATAGCCATTGACTTGGGTAACTACGTACTGAGAAAAGGGAATATCCAGATCTTTTGAGGTCTTTTGGATGCACTAAATTGATCCAAAGCAACATGATAACCTTCCCACTACTAAAGGGTAACATGAGATCAATACTGATGGATTCCTAGCCTCGTTTTGTCTTGAGCTGAGCATGCTGCATTATAAAGAAAGAGAAACCTACTAGTTAGCAGGACTTTTGATAGAACTCCTAGTTAATATGCAAAGAGAGATGATTTGAGGTAATAATATTCATGGATTCATAGAGTGTGATAAACTAGATAGTCAAGAGATCTGGAAGGAACAATATTGTGAGATCAAAGTTAAAGATGTCTGGGAAGACACATGTAGATGGATACGAGGATGTCTAAAGGAAACACAAATCTCTTTGTATTGTACAACAGAGCAGTTTTGTAGAGGAAGCACTATAAAAAAAACTAAAGGACAAGATGACTTGATCAATTGTTGTCAGTCAGCCTCTATCCTTAACCGTGACAGTGAGGGCATATGAATTGAGGAGCCAAGGTGGCGGTGATAGGATCTATTCATGTGGTCAAGAATATGTGCTCTGTCTCACCATCATCTATCTAACAAATTGCTTCTCCCATATTCATGTCTTTTAACAACAAAGTCTAACACTGAATGTCCCATATGATAACATCTCCCAAGGAGACCAATTAATCACTTAGTGAAAATTTGATTTTGTGGGACCCTTTCTATCTTGGAAAAGGTAGAATTTATTCTAATCAGGATTCACACATATGGGTTCCACTTCCTTGCTCAAAGTGTTTTGACTAACATCAATGCACAAGAGTTCACGGAATGTTTGATTTACTAACATGATATTCTTTACCTCATCATAGTCCAAGAGATATATATTTTTTAATCTGGTGAAGGGAGTAGAGAGGTGGGCATATGATCATGAAGAACCATTGTACTCCTCACCTACTGAACCATCCAGAAACTTGTCATATTAGTATAGTAAAATGATTCACAAGGTAGATGAAGCATGGTTTTGGAGAAGACAACTTAAAAGGATGAGGCATTAATTTTTAGAATGTGGAATTTGAAAATCAACTTCTATTATGTCATGCTGTGTCAGAAAAATGTAGAATTCATGGTGTTAAGGACAAAATTGTGTCCCCTCCCCCAACTCATAAATAAAACCGTAACTCTCAATGTGACTGTTTTAGGAGATGAGCCTTTAAAGAGGTAATTAATGTTAAATAAGGTCATAAGACCAAATTTAATAGAATTGGTGTGTTACAAGAAGATGAAAAGATAACAGGGACTCATGCAAACAGAGTAAAGGCCATAGGAGGACACACTGAGAGTCAGCTGTCTGCAAGCCAAGGAGACAGGCCTTAGGAAAAACTCTCCCTGCTGGTATCTTGATCTTGAAATTCCAGTCCCACAACTGTGAGTAAAATTCTGCTGTGTAAACCATCCAGACTGCGTTGTTTTGTTATGGAAGATCTAGCAAATTAATACACAGCTTTAGGAACTCAAGGATGAAAGTAAGAGTAACTCTACTATTATCATTCTTGAAAGGTTTTTTTCTCTGGGCTCCAGGAAGAAAGAAAGTCAATCAAACAAAAAGTCAATAGCCAGGGCTTTACTGGGGTTAGCGCACCCGGGGGAGGTTCTCCGGTCCGCAGAACGAGGGCCGGGGAAGTCGCGCCCGAACAAAGGGAAACCTGCTCTTTAAGCAAAAGAATTTCGAGGGCTTCATACGTCGGCTGGGTATTGGTCCTGTGATTCCAGGTGTGGGCTTCAATCCCTCAGTCTGATGGAACCCACCTTTTTCCCGGGTATGGCCGCCGTTTTGTCCCTCTGGGCCAGCCTAACAATTCTCATTGACTTGCTTGGGAAATTTGAGTTTTCTAACTCTGAAACCTTAAACTCTGAATCCAGAGATCCTGGGTTTTTGCAGGGACTCTTTTCTTCCTAGTGTGGTAGCACTAAGGTTTGTATGTAAAGGTACAGCAGCTAGCTGCCTGGTTACTTAGCGCTGCTAGTGCTAGTAGATCAGTCAACACAAAGCAAGAATAATTGACCCCTATCTTCTTTAGGAATCTGGACTGCTGATAGCAGGGAAGAACATGTCTGGAACTCATGTGATCCTCTGGGTGGTTACTTCTTTGTAATTGAGAAAGGGGCAAGTAGAGTAACCATGAGCTTCCTTAATAAAGACATTATAAGGCTAAGGGAGACTGTGTATTCTAATTAGGTAAGTCACTGAGGCTAGCACAAGTGATAGAGATGGGGAGAGAAGAGCAAGTGAGGGAGGGAAGAGAGAGAGAGATCAATTTTTGCCATAAAAGCTGTTGCAGTGACTAGCAAATTTCCTCAAGTATTGTGAACACAGAACTCTGGAAAATCTGTGCCTGGTTGGAATAGGTCTGATGTAAGAAACTAGTGCATTCAAGCAGTTGCTGCAGATGCTCAGCTCAAAATCTCTTTACTGAGCCTCTCTAATGTCCTCCATCTATGTTGCTGACTCACAGCTCACAGCTACCCTCTCCTCTGGAGATTTGCCCTTAGCTGAGGTTGCTCTCTGACCCAAGAGGTTACACACCTTTCACCATCCAAGGGTGCCCTTAGCTAATGACCGAAAAATAGGGGTTACATCAGGCTGACTCTACTGCCTCAAAGAATGGGCGAATTTTGTTGGTGACATTTATTCTTCATACACCACCCTATTCTACCCATATTGAGAGGTTAACAAGGTTAGTTTTTACCCATTGCTGCTCAGTCCTCTCCTATCCATTGCCTCTTTCTCCTTCGCAGGCTTTGCCAGATGATTCTTCCCTTAACATATCTGTGAATTCAAATGACTCTTGTAGGCTTTGCTTCTGGGAACATGGACCTAAAACAATTAGTAATAAAATAGACTCAAGAGAACATATCAGTAATCTTGGTTTGACAGAGCAGCTTTTCTGAGTTCAGCACCCTGCTATCCCTGTGTGTGACTGTACAATGACATGAAGAATAACCTCCATGTTCATTGAATTTGGAATTGAAATTCATCCCATTAGAAATGAAAATAAATGTGTGCATAACTTAAACTTGTAATTTGGTACTCAATGATACCAAGTTGACGCAAGATAAAATTGCAATTTAGAAAAAAAGGAGCATCATCCTCGGAGATCTCTTTACTTGAAAGTATCTGTCAAAATGCTTGCTACTTAAAAGAATTTTCACCACCATAGATTGAGCATTTGGGTAAGATTCACAAGATATTGTATAGTGATAAAGTTAGCAAGAGGTTGTTAATGTATTGCATTAATAAGGATTGAAATCAAGCTTATAAATTCCATACTGTTAGCACCTGACTTGATGCTCTCATGCTGTGAGAGGGCAAAGTACATTGCTTCTTTTCCCTGGGAGCTCTGATAGCAGCCATAGGGGGCAGTGCAGGCTCAGCAGTAGCGTTCTCAGATCCCTGTTGGCAACAGCTGCAACCAGTCTTCCAAAACCTTGCTGTTTGTTTTTTTTATTCTTATTTAAAACAGGTTGAATCTTTATAATGTCTTAATGGGCATACTTTAAGTTTGGGGAAAAACCAGGTATGGAAATGTAAAAGAGTGGAATACAAAGCAAATATTTTTCAATACAAAGAGTAAATGAGGATGGAGAGATTAAGTTCATAGTTGACACAGAAGTAAGGCAAAACTTTATTGTTAGTTCATTAAGAGTCAAATGTGCTGTACTAATTGTCAGATTCCTGTTTTCTTAAAAGATAAGCCTGTGGAAAAGAACATTGGTTTTTATTTATGTTTTTAAATATTCCTTAAAAAATTTGGTGCCTGAATATTGTGAATAAAGAGAAAGTTGTTGAATAAATAAAATAGTTCATGCAAGTTATTTTAAGAGGCATATGTAATTCATGTAATTTGTTCCCTTATTTTAAGATTCCAGTATATTAGTCTATCAACCTATGAATATGGATGTATATTGATGAGTATGGTTTTCCTGCCCTTCATTATAAAAATACCTTCTCTAGTTGAACTGTTAATGAAATGATGAGAAAATCTGAGGTGAACATTAGCAGTACTTTTTCATTTTGTTTCATCAAAAAGAACTATTTTACAATTACTATTTACTTGCAATAACCTGAAGCAAAAAATGATTTAATGTTCAATATATGCATTAAAATGCACTTGCTTTTCTAATATGTAAAAGCTGATGGAAATTTCATTTAAGCACAATTCCTGTATCACAGATTTTAAGCAAAATGAAAGGAAGTTAGGGTACCATTTAAACATGGCTATAAAAATAATTTCTTTCAGTGGCTAGAGGGAAAGGAGGATTGGTCAAAGTAATTTTTATCTTCGATGGGATTCCCGACTAGCTTGCTTTCTTATTTGGCTTAATGCATGCCACAATAATCATACTATTTCTTCCTAGCATTTTTCTATCTCTCAGTAATATGAATAATTGCATGGTGTGTATATTCTAAAGTGCCTTTTCTCACTAAGATCTGAAGTCCTTTCTGAGTATTAATTCTCACAAGATTTCTGTGTGGCATACAGGGATGTGTATTATCTAGCAATTCCCTTTAACAATAGGGAGAGTAAGGCACATATACAGAAAACGATACACATAATAGAGTCACAATGCCAGAAATAGACCAGCACCTGACTTCCAGCTCAAAAACCAGGTCATACTCCCTAGAAATTAGTAATGCATATGTCGATTGAATCCTGGCAATTAGTAGCTATTTTTCAAGTCCTGGAGTATTAACATTGAGAGGAAGGAAAAATTTAACAACTTGGAATATGTTAATTCTGCATCCTGGAAAATATACAGATTATAAATAAGCAAATTATAAATAACTGCAATGATTGGAAAAATATTGACAAAAACTTGAAGTTTAAATGTTTAATGGTATTGATGTAAAATTCATAAGAATGGAAAAAAACACCTCAGAACTTAAATAATGGTCAGCCTAAAAGCAGCTAGAATAACAACAAAAAGAAGTATGTAATTTGATTATAGAATCCAAACTATTTAACTTTATTAAATGATGTTCAAAGCAACTCAGATAGATCTGGAACATAACAGATAATCACATATATTATTTAGCAGATAAGTGAAAGATATCTTTTGTGAGATCCTATTCAAATTATTTGTTTTTTTAGTTGTGAAAATAGCATTGCAATTATATATATTTAAGTTTTATTGTTTTACAGAGATATATAAAATATGTTATTTATAAATGAAATTATCTGGAACTTGTTATTTGCTTCAAACATATATGTGCTGAGTATATAAACAAGATTGACCATAATTTGACATTGTTGAAACTATATAATGGATACATGGGAGTTAAGTCTTTCATTTTTTTACTTTTGTTTATGTTTAATTTTTCTGTAGTAAAAATATTTTAAATGTAAAAAAACATCAAATCCATGTAATTAAATAAGAGATTATTACTAATTTGTTGTAGGAACATACAGGAACATTTTTAGAACTTAGCTGTATGACATAAACCTCATCTATGAAGAACATAGTGCAGAGATAAAACATACCCCACAAAAAGGGGGAACCTCAGAAGTTAGTTGCTTATATAATATAATATATCATCACATGTTATTATTTGAAGCATTCTAAAAAGGAGTCTTCTTATCTATGTTAAGAGAATTAGTAATTTGAGCATTCAGACTTAGGTTCAAATACTTGTGTTAGAATTTACTAACTTGGTTATTTCAATTCCTTAAGTATCCATCTCCTCATATATAAGTGGATATGATAACATCTACCTTAAGGATTTTAATGAGGTTTGTATGTGATTAAAATGTTGCCTAGATCTTAGTGTTATAAAAATGACAGTTAATAATTTTGAGTTTGATAATCTCATTTTTGAGACCACATAAAATTAAAGTTGGAAGCAGCTACATGATCCATAATGAAGATGACACCCTTGTAGAACATGTAGTAGGAAAACATCATCAGAAAAAATCCACAGAAGAAAATAAGCTAACTTATAAAGGAAAAAGTTTGGAGTTTCTTTCAGTACATGGTCCAAAGTCCTGCATTCCTAGCTAAAACTTGTGCATATCTTTGTATCACGAAACATGACAAAAAGTGAGCTAATGATCAATAGAAGAGAATTATAAAGAAAAGTTCACACACAAACTTAACATCTCAGGCTTAACACATCAAAAGATTTTTTCTGCTCATGTTCTAGTCCATTGTAAGTCAAGAGGTTCTCCTGGTAAACTCTTCAGCCAGATACCTTTCTTTAGACTCAGTAACACACTGGAGTCTCTTTGGAGATCTCTCATGGATTCACTTCATTTGTTCAGCCAATGGATAAAAAAAAAAGAGGTCTCATGGAAAATTGCATAAAATATTCTAGAGGTTATTCCTGGAAGTGAAATTCATTGTCTCCACTTAAATTCCATCGACTATGTCTCCACCTAATATCGAAAGGTCTAGAAAATATAATTTCCCCATATAACCACAATGTGGGGACCATAAGCCACTGACTCTGATACAATAGACAAAGAAAGATATATCTTGTAACTTTTAGGAAGTTTTTGTACAAAAAAAATATGAATTCTATCTGTATGAAACCTCTGCTAAACTGTAAACTCTCTGAAAATGAGGACATGACTTGATTATTTCTGACTTCCAGTTAGTGCTTAGTAAATCATTTCTGGTAAGTAATAGATTGTTAAGTAAGTTAATCCAGAAAGTTTAGTTTTTTGAAGATTCTGTATAATATTCCATTTATATTTTAGAAATGAGTCTTTATGTCACATATTGAAGGAAAACCAAGCTGTACAGAAACAATTCAATGTAGTCTTGCATACCTTTATGAATTAGTAGAATGATAGAATCAATATAGCTAGTATATTTGAAATATTAGAAACATTTTTGCTGGAAAAAACAATTATATTCTTGTTCCTCAGGTTAGAATTTTCCTAAAGATAATAAAAAATAGTATGAATTATATGAAACTGTAAAAAAGGAACCTGAGAATATGTGTCTTAAAAATTGTCAGAACCCCCACAAGAGCAAGCCTTAGACCAGGGATTAAAGTTTAACTATCAGGACAGTGAATCGCCTCTGGCTCCAGCACCCAGTCGTGGATGCATCCAGTTCGGTAAGGAAAGCTGATGGATGAGTCCACATGTGGTACATGTAGTATGTGACCAGCACAGACCCTTCACCAAGAAACGAAAGAATGACATCAGTTGAAGAAGACCAGTAGTAACTTCAAGGGACAATGTCACCTTGGCCAATCAGGAACTGAAACCTGGTCTGCATCCTCTCTCCATCCCCCTTCCTCACCTTGTGGGATTTTCCCTTAAAATCTCAGGCCACTGGCAAGGCCTCGAGTCAGCCTACCCACTAATGGGGTCTTAGCCTCCTGGCTGGCTCCATCCTCTCTCTCCCTCTGTTCCCCACTAATGGGGGTCTCAGCCTCCCTTGGCTGGCTCCATCCTCTCTCTCTCTCTCTCTGTTCCCCACTAATGGACCCCCAACTTGCTTACTTGCTGTGCCTGTCTGGTATGTGGAGCGACCCAGAATCCACAGGGTCTGGACCTCCCTTGGTCAGCTCCATCCCTTTATCTGCTGATTAAACCTCTGCTTGCTCACTCACTCACCTAACTCTGCCGTGGGTTCTTTGAGTGACCCGAAAACCCCCACAAAAATATCATTCCTTGTCTTTAAAAATAATTTGAAAGAGATTTTATTTTCTAAGTATTCCTTTTCCTCCTAAATCTGGACGTTTAAGATTGAAAGAGAAGAAGTCCTACCCCCTTGATTTTCTTCTGGTGATCGAGAGAAATGAGGTGAATTTGACTCATTTACGAAAAAGAAAAAACATCCTTAAAAATTCACTGGCACGTGGAATGTGACCTAACATAGGTACTGCAGGAAGTGGGTATCATCCTAGCTTGGTGATCATGTAATAGAACCACCCAAGACACAATGACAGACTCGAAAGCAGTTTATTATTGGAAATTGTGACTTCAGACAATATCCTAAGAAGAATAATATCATAATATCATAGAAGAATATCACAATATTATAAGAATAAGAATGTTGAAGTCATTTCCAGTTCTGAGGTATGGCAATAGGTCAGGACACTGATGAGGCCTATAAACACTGATGTAATTTTTGGAAAAGCTATGAGAGTGCAAGAAATCAGTAAATGTTGGCTGTATATTATTAGTAACAATGGAAGTCAACAAAATTCTAAATTTGTGAAATAAAATACTTAGTTATCTTTGTTTATTCCACAGAAATATTGAAGTTATTGGTCTAATAAATAATGAAATTATTGGTTGGGCTTAGAGGCAATGTCTTCTTTAAAGTAACTAAATTAACAACCAAAAGTGAAGATCAGCTTTTAAGTTATTTTCAGTATTTTACCACCTAAAAGTTCTATGCACAATTAGCTTTAAAATGCATGCTTTTATATCCCCTCCACAGTCATCATTTGCAGATTTTTAACTCCAGAAAGGACTATGAAAAATAATTTCTAGAAAGTATTCACTCTGCACCCATATATCCTCCTTAAATGTGCATCAGGTAGATGTGTATGGCTTATATCTTACTGTTTATATAGATTTAGTTTCCAGTGTCAAAGATTAGTCAATTCTTTTGTAATATCACTGAAATTAGCCAGCATCTTAAAACGTGTCCAATTGCCAGCAGACACAATCTGAAATAACTTCATTTTCAACCTATATGGAGTTAAGTTAAACCTTTGTACCACTGTGCTTTCTTCCATGAATAGAATTTAGTTGTACCAAGATAATGGTACAAATTTACAGTATCCATAAAAGCACTGTGATTGTATTGCTTTGCCTAATGCATTAGGAAGAAAAGACCACTTGGCAGACACCACAGATCTACAAAAGAACAAAATGCACTAACATCAAAATTGCATTACTTTTGTCAATAATTTGTGTTATAATTTTTATGGCAAATATTAATGGAAAGGATCCCTTAAATAGAAATGAGTCTGACATTTTCCTTTTGTTGTTGCACCCCTGATTGTATTTACGTCCAGTCATTTATTGCCCATTAAAGAAGTAATGCTATGTTAATGTAAGGGGGGTGGAAATCAATGCTACTGAGATCAGTAGCTGTGGGGAAACAGTGCAGCAGCTGGTTTGCAAACAGTGAGCCATATAGATCAATGAAATTACAAGCTAAATCTGCTGATGCTCACAAACTGCTCCAGCAATGTGCTGTCTAACCTTTTTTCAAGTTCAAGAGCTCTAGAAAGCCAGTGATAACTAAATGGAAAGCAGGGCAAAGGCAACCAGAAGACAGTGACAGTGCATCTGGAGTATTTTTCTGTGATATGTGATGATCTGTTTTTGCAGTTACCAGGATAATTGCACATTTTTAACCTGTAAGAACACCCTCTAATCTGTGAGTGAGCCATGCAGAGAGCCGTCACTCCTCAGAAAATCTCTTCTTGACCTGGAACATTAGAAGACTACACAAAACTTCACAAATCTGCTTGCTTAGCTCAATCCAGAAATATGAATTAGTGAGCTAATGTTAGATTCTGGAATATATGGTGTGCTGAGTGTGGTGACAGTGTGACCTCTAAAATATTTTCTTTCTAAAATTATTTTGTTTTTATAAAGATATGTAGTAGATATTGAACTTCACCCTCTTGATAATGAGTCGACAAAGTATGCACATTTAATATTTGTAAAAGACAGCAAACTTTCCATCTCAACAAAGTAATATTAAGCATCAATTTAAATGACTAATAAGTGGTTTTCCACTTATTAATAAGATATATAATAGTAATGAAAAGGAAATTAGTATTCAAAGAAGATAATCCTCATCACTTGTTAATTAATTAAAAAACAAATATTGAAACTAACATGACATTATGTATCAACTATATCTCAAAAACATTTTGATATATATTATTTAATGATTGAAATGAATTGCTTATGCTTTATAATATTTTAAAATAATTTTTCAACAAATTATTGAATGGTGATTTGAAAACCTGGCTCTGAATCTAATTTAATTCTATTTTCTTTTTCTTCATAGAACTTATCACTATCAGCAAGGATTTTTATCTTTTTCATTGCTCTGAACCTAGCATGTAGAATAGTATTTAGGCCTTATAATATGTACATAATAAATATTTATTGAAGAAGATACTTCTTTTTGAACATATTACCATATAGTGGCCTGTCAGGATGTATCTACTCTGCATTCAGTGACTTCTTACTGGTGACTTGAAGTTAGTCACAGTGTGACTATGCATAAAAATTGGGAAAACTATGAATCAGAACTTGATTTATTTTTTGTTTTTCCCTGATTCTCTAGACCTATGAAAATGATGGACAAAATGTTAACAAGAAGGATTAAACTTAAAACTGTGTTGAAAAAATCCAATAGGCTAATTCTGTTTAAAACTAGAAGTGATCTTTGATATTGACTTGAGAGCATTGTTTTTCTGTCACCTGGAAAATGGACTTTCCTAAAGTCACATATTTATTAAGTGACACTATCTAGGTACTTTCAAACCATAAGCAACACTGTCTCCACCAGATGATGCTACTAAATTAACATTAATTTGGGTGGGAAAAAAGCAGAGAATGTATTGGCAGAAGAAAGAAGAATGAAGGTATACAGATGATGCCTTTATTTAAATGTAAACAGAAAAAATGGAAACACTGAAATCAAGCACATTAATATTGACCACAAAATTTTATTCCTACTGAATTCTTAAGTTGTAGACAAAAGAACAACAACAGAAAAATACCTTTCCTCTTTCTCTTCCATCCCGCCTTAAGTCAATCATAAAAATGCAAAATAATAACAGTGGTTAGAGGGCCAAAAAACTTCATCTCCTTCTTAAGGATGCATAGAGCAAAATGTCCTGAGAGACACAAGACCTGCTTTCTTCAAACTCTAGTTCAATAATTATATCGATTTGAATCATTCTGTCTGTATTTATTATCTATGATAGTGACATAAGAATGTCGCATGATCTTTATAGGACTAATTATATAATGACAGATACCTCAGTCAAAACATCAATTGGCAGCCTTCTTAGGTCAGGTCCCTTTTAGACTTACCTCAATTTTTATATTCAGAATTAGTTTTTTGTAAGATTTTTAAAATTAGTAAAAATTTTAGTGGATGAGATAAAAGCAACTTATTTTCCTCTCCATGTAAAGAATAATCATACTTGAGAAAAATCATTACTTTTGCGGGATATACATTTAAAAATGTCAACAATATTCAGTTTGTACTATCTCCTAAATAGTTTCAGAATAAACCAAACCTGAGAAGTATCCCTAATTCACCTACTAATGTTTTAGATAATTGAAAACTCTGCTAAATATGCAAATGTTACAATTTAAAATTGTATATTTAAATATCTTATTTTCATATTTTAAATTTTTTAATATACTCAGTTCTTCATTCTGATATCCTCATGAGCACTGTGAGTCAGACAGCTTGGGTAGTATTATTTTTGTTCTAGAGAAGGATACAGAGGCTTAGTCAACAAATCAGACATTAGAACTCAACTCCTAGGAACAAACTCCATTATTTCATTATTACCACTTTTATATGTTTTGTATTAGGATACATAAAAATTGAAGAATAAGAAGAAAAATTTGTTTCTCACACTCCATGATTATACCAATGGTGTGGCTTTGAAAGAAACAAGAAAATGTCTATAAACTTGTGTGAGGAATAAATTCATATTTCAAAAATAAATTTTAATAACATTTAAAGAAACACTATGTTAACACTAACACCATCCCAAATTATTGTAGAGTTTGCACACAGAAGACAACCATATTTTACTGTAATAGCTACAGAGAATTGTTGATGAAGCTACATGAAAGTATCATGGAATTCATTACAACTACAAGTTGGGGAGCGAGGAGGCATTAAGTAATTCTCCACCTGAAAATTGTCCCCTTTTTCCAGATAAAAGCCAGAATGATCTCTATACCTCTTATCTCCTACTACCAAAGAGTGCAGGTTAGGTAGACAGATGACAGGAGAAAGCAGTGGTTGGATCTGAAAATTATCAGATGTTCACCAAAGAAAATAAGACTTCTAAAGTTCTCATAATCATCTTGATTTCCCCTTTCTACTCTTTCAATGCCACTAGCATATCTTCTTGTATCATGCAAGAGACAATAGGTCCAATTTTAACTACTCATTGAGGATTGTGCACAAATGAATCACTGCTTTATTTCATGTTCTTTGCTCCCTGTTTATTGGCCTTGTTTTTGCTGTAATGACCCAAATGTACAAGTTTCCATTGTCCTTTTTCATTCTTTTATCCTACTGATCCTTTAACAATCTGATTTTTCACCCTGCCTCTGTTGCTGTGGGTAAAGTGTCACCTGATACTCTGAAGTTTTCTTACATTACTGGTATACCCAACAGGCAAGATCTAGACAAAAACAACAATAATAAACTTAGGAAAACAGAGGCAGAGCTTTTCTTTTACTATATTGGTGATTTTTAAAATTATTTTTCTTAGAATTGAATAATGTTACATGTTATTTTTAATAATTTTTTCTTAAGTTTACTCTGAAAAATATGCATAATTCGTTTAAGAGCTTGACGTTTTATTTATTCTCAACTAATCCATTTGTCTCAATTAAGCAGTTCTGAGTTAATAGCAGCTATTAAGAATGTCCAAAAGATATCTAAACAGGGCATAGACTACCATGTAATTGTAATCAAAATTCTGATGTTGATTAGAAGAAGACAGGATAAGTCGCCTTCTCTCAGCATGCCACCTTTAATAAGACTTCATCTTGTCTAACTGTGTCATCCTTCACAGTTTCAGGATATAGTCAAGGTTTTTGTTTTGTCTTTTTTTTTTTTTTTTCTTTCTTTTCTTCAGTTCTTTCCAAATTGCAAAACGCATTTGTTTAATGAGTAACTTGAGTCTACGGTGATGGTATAAATATAAGTTCTAACGTATGTGTGTGTGTCTGCTCAATAATGTTAGAATTTATTTAGATGTCATATTTATCAATTAGTACTTTAAAGAAATTCCCATCTTATATATGTGAGGTGGGGTAGAAAAATTCATCTATTTCTCCAAGGTTCTTCACAGGTTAGATGAATGAACAAATTAACATTAGGCACTATTAGTAAGAGAAAAGCCCAGATTTAATAACATATATATGGAGATTTTACATGTAATTTCTGTAAGGGGGTAATTTTGAGGTAGCTGACAGAGACCACCTAAGGCATGGTAAGGGGAATTGGGGTGTTGGGGAAGATGGGAGGGGTCACCAGTGGCTGGAAGATAGGTTTCTTAGAGAGGACTATTAACAGAAAAACTATCTTTTGGGTTAAGGCCTTCCTAAGTTACGTTTTTCAAGTAAACAGGGTCAAAAGATCATTTCTGGATTAGAAGAGTGTGGCCAAAGGGGTAACAGATAGCTTTTTGATTAAGGAAAAGTCTATATGATTAGAAGAGTAAGAGCTTCTTCTTTGCCTGGGGGTTGTCCTCATTATCCTTGGCTCTTCATGTCAGAGTGGGGCATTCACAAGAGATCAATTCTGAGAAACTTGAGGTCTTCACAATTAGATACAGAAAATTTCATCTATCAATAGAGTTCTCTGTCTTACTGCCCTCTTGTTTTTCTTTTCCTTTAGCACTACAAATTAGTACTTTTTAAGAATTTTGCATAAATAGAGCTGTTAAATACACATATTTTTAGCTTCTTTCACCCAAGATAATAATTTGAGTTGATTAATGCTGTTGTTGTTCATGTCAATTGTCCCTTTCTTCTTATCGCTCAGTAACCATTGTGTAAAAATAGCACATTTTTTCATAAACAGTTGAGTAGCTGTTGATTGGCATTTGAGTTGTTTGTAGTTTTTCAATATTGTTAATAAAGGTACTACAAATATTTATGCAGAAGTGTGGACATATATTTTCATTTCCTTATGAAAAAATCTTATGAATGGAATGGTTGAGTTATTATGATGTAGATATTTAACATTTTATGAAACTCTCAGTCTTCCAAAGTGGTGATACCATCTTAATTTCCATTAGCAATATATAAGAATTCTAGTTGTTCCATATCCTTACCAAGACTTAGTATTGTCAGTCTTTTTTAATTTAATCATTCTGATAGGTATAGAGGTATCACATTATGACTTAAATCTCCCTTTTTCTAATGACTAACAACTCTGAGTATATTTTCTTGTGTTTATTAATCACTCATATTTTCATGTGTAAAGTGATTAATTTCCTCATTATACTGGGTTGTAATCTTATTGAGTTGAAAAGTTTGTTTTTATAATATGGATACAAGTTCTTTGTCAAATATATGCATTGAACATTTCTCTTTTATTCATTGAATCACCTTTTTATTTTTGTAAAAGTATCTTTCAAGAGAAGAAAATCAATAAAAATTTACATTTGTATAAAGTAGATTTTAATTTTTCCTTAAGATTTGTTTTCTGTGATCTAGGTAAGAATTCTTTGCCTACCCCAATATCACATTATTTTTTAATGTCTTCTAAAAGTTTTATTTTTTTTTATATTCAGGCTTATGATCCATTTAGAATTATTGTATTTTATGGTGAGAGATGAGATTAGGTATTTGTATTTTTCTTCCATACAGATATCCAATGATTTCTGAGTCATTTGTTGAAAGACTTTCCTTTTTCCACTGAATATTATTGTTCTTTATTGAAAATATTTTCAATATTTCAATTAAAATATCTGTCTACTTTTGGACTCAGTATTCCAATGCTTTTCAATTTTGAGGGGATTCTCAGGACCATACAGTTAAAAAATACTATAGTGAACCAGAAATAGCTTTTTGGGGTTTATCAGCTATATCTGTCAAAATGCTGGAACATGAGATATTTTAAATTTGAACTTGTATTTAAGCATAAGCTGACTTAAATAAAGTCAATAATAAATGATAAACTACACATTTTTAATAAAAAATATCTATATCCCAAAGTGAAAAATGAGAAAAAAGCAGTTTTATAATTTAAAATAATATCTTTAATGTTTATTTTAACAGAAAATAGCTAAATGCTCATATTTGTTTTTGCAAAAATCTATTGAGATATTACAAACTGCTTACAGTCTAGAAAATACCACTACACTTTCGAGAGCATAAGCATTAAAAATGTAGTTAGTATTATTAGAAAAATAACTTTAATTCAATCTTACATCACATTTTGAGAACTTTTCTATTCTCCTTTGTAAAATCCTTTTCAGTTTGCTAATACCACATACTTTCTGATTAGCATGACTTTACAATTAGCTTTAAAAGCAGCTGGTGTAAGTTTTCCAGTATTTTAAATTGTTTTGGCTATTCTATATTATTTGCATATCCACATACATTTTGGAATTGGCTTATCAAAATGTCTACCAAAAGACCTGCTGGAAATTTAACTGTGATTATTTTTACTTATAGATATATTTGAGGAGAATTGAAAGTTTAAAAATATTTAGTATTTTAATTCATGAGCATAATGTATATGTTTGTTTCCTTAGGTATTCTGTAATTTCTGCAAGAAATATTTATAATTTTGAGTGTGTTAGTGGTGTGAATGAGTATACCTCAGTTCTTTTCTTGGCATGAGAAATAATTCAGATTGCTAAGCAATGGAATTACAGTCAAGCAAGTACTTAATAGGCACTACGAAAATTCACTTAAGAGGCATTTGAAAGAGCAGCCTTAATAGCTCCAAGAGGTGGAGTTTAAAGCACGATGGCCAAGTTCTGGGGCAGGTTTATAGCCACTCTTCTTACCTCAGGGGCCTATTTGATACACTGTTTTAAGACCACCCCTCTCAGACAATTTACATAGCTGTCAATAGTTTCAAGGTGCCCCCCACTTTTCAAAGTTCCCTGTCCACCTTCCTTATCCCCTGTAGTAGTTTCTGCCTCTTGCTTACACAGTTCTTTCATTCTCATGTGGTTGTCACCATTTTTTCAGCTACACACACATGTTCTTTGTCTGTCCCAGCTCGTCTACTGTCCTAACACAACTGAGTTTTGTATATTAACATTATATGTTGAGACAATGATAAATTTGAGTCTGTTTCTAGTAAGAATTTTTCACTGCAATATAAATCCCTGATTATATTTTTTTTGAGAAATTGATCCTTTTATCATTATGAAATACCCTTCTTTATTTCTGTTAATACTCTCAAAGTTTATTTTGCCTAATATTGATATTGATGACCAATTTTTCCAGCTCACATTTGTTATTAGGTCTTTTAAAACATTCCTTTATTCATAGCCTATGAATTTCTTAATTTTAGAGTGTGCCACCAATAGAAAGTATGTAGTTAGTATTTTTTTGTTCATTCTGGTATCCGTGTTTAATGGGAATCTTTAATTCAGTAGTATTTATACGTTTTCAATTTCTAAATAATTTTAGACTTACAGAAAAGTGTTCAAAATGGTTCAGAGATTTTCTGTAAGCTCTTCACCCATTTTACCCTAGCACCCATGTACTATATACAGTATATCATAATGAAAATAAAGAAATAAAAAATGATGCAATATTCTGCCAATCTGAAAATTTCATTGATTCTCACAAGTTTTCTCACTAATGTCTTTTTCTGTTCCAGAATCCAGACAATGATCCTCTATCACCACTAGTTGTTGATCTTTGTCTACTACATCCGTCTGTGACAGTTCTGTAGTTTTCCTTGTCTCTCATGGCTATTCACTTTCAAAAATACTATTCAATTCTTTCCCATTAGTATATTTACCTTATGCATTTTAGTCAAGAATGCTACAGAAGTGATTTGTCCTTTGCACTGTATAATGTCAGGGAATACACGATGCTGTTAGGTCTTGTAATGTTATCTTTGATCACTTAATTTAATGTCTGCTAGTTTGCTTCATTGTTTTTCATTTGTAATTCAGAAGTATCTGGAAGGAAACATATTATTTAATGTAAACTTTACTTGGTATCACATGTTTTCACATTAATGTCTTTTTCTGTTCCAATATCCAGTCAATATACCTGAATTTAAGTCTACTATCTTATTACTTGCTGTTTTCTTTTTCTAAATTCTAGTAATATAAAATTCTTAAAAGTACTAAGTAATATATAATAGTAAAATACCCAACAGTTTTTAAAAAGCCCTTGATACATAAACATCCTATTATTACTATTTTTTAATCCTTAGAAAAATCAGATTATAGATATGTCCAAAATATTTCAAATAAAGAGTTAAGTAGAAGAGCACAATATAGTATAGTGATATTCATAATAAACTGTCAATATTTTGATCCTAATGGAGAGAATTTATTATTATTTATGTTTAGTCTTAGAGCTTCTCTTTTTCCTGTATTATTTTGCATGCTTTCCTTTTTAAAATATCGGTCTCCACATGAATTTGACTCTTTTCTCTTTTCTGTATAGAAAAACTCCTTTGAAGTACATTCCTTCAAAAATTTCACAGTGATTCTTTACCACATATCTCAAAAAGCAAAATAATGTAGGGAATGCATAAACATTTCCAAACTAGATTTTTAGTATCAGCTCCATCACTTATAAAATGACATTAACATCTTGAGCCTACTCTTTTCTGTAAGGGAAGACTTAGAGGAAAGATTTTATAAAAGGGATGTGTTGAAGATTAAATAAACCGAAATTACTGAGTGCTTAATCAGGATCCGCTACATATTAGGTACCCAACGGTGGTGAATTCCCTTTTCTCATGTCCTTCTGCTGTGAAGTCTTCTAGACACTTCCAGGAAAATCATACCTGTCCCTTCTTTTGTCTGTCATTTAAAATCTTCATTGTACTCTGTTAACATGTCCTTCTTTACCACTGTGTTTACTTCTCTTTGAGAGTAGAAACCTACATGAAGTACATTTCTCTATACAACTATGGAAGCACTTGAGTCACTCTGGGCTAATGTTTGTCTAAATGTTTGTTTGATTAGTGAATGATTAAAAACATCTTTTAAATTGAAATTTATTTGGATAGATGGTTTTCATTTACTAATAAAGCAATCTGAGAATAGATCAAATGGCTTTTAAATAAAATACAACAGTGTAGGGGAAAACAAATATGAGAACTTCCCTTTTGTCTTATTCTGACTTTTTTTAAAGGTAATGAAAACATCCCCATGACCAGAAATCCTCAGGAATAATTCCTCTTGACTGCAGTAAGTACCTACTTTTGAGGAACAAAAAGCTGATGAGCTGCAGGCTTCCCTGCTGCTAAATTCATCTGACAAGGCACTCCTGATGTGTTCTGATTTTAAGGCCAATGGGAACACTATAGATTGGTTTGCTGCTCTCTTTCCTGAAAAAGAAAGGACTTCGAGCTGTGCATGTTTATGTTGGTAAATAAATTCTGGTGGGAAACGGGAATTCAAGAATCAAGCCTAAGGCATCATAAACAATAATAAAGTAAATTTGTAGTTATATTGCCTTTGGTGCTTCTAGGACAAGGTCTGCATAGCAAAGGTAAGACTGAAAAAAAAAAAAAAAAAAAAAACCAGCAGCTATCTGCACCTCTGAACCTTGAGGCTGGAGCCTGAAATGACCTTTCCTGTATTTTGAATAAGATCCTTGAAAGATATTGGGTCTTTTGACAGGATTAATCTCTTTGAATATATTATGTGGTTGGGAAATGAAACAATGGTAGCAGAAATGCTAAAAATAGATTGGAGCAAAACTTGCCAAATAGTAATCACAACCAAAATTGTCTTTTTATCTGTATGTAGAAGTAGATGAGCAAAAAGGGTTAGGTTTGCTCCTCAGAAAACTGGGCAAATGCTACCTGCTGAGAGAAAACAGCAGGATGACTCAGCTCCAATTGCTACATTCTACATCAAGGAGAGTGGTATGCAAATGGAGGGATAGAAGTGACACAAAGGAGGGAAATCAAACTAAAGACTGGGACAGAGATGCAGGAGCACATCCAGCTATAATATGCGAATTAGTATGCCTAAATCAGATAGACATATTTCATCTTAGGAAACTTGGAGCTAGTCAAGCTCACAGAAACAGCACCATTACTTTATTAGGAATCATAAAGTCAGGAAGTTTATTGATCCAGTTAAACAATTAGTAAGAGGATAAGGTGAATTGTAGAAATAACAACTTGCAAATTTTTGATGGTATTTGACAGAATTCAATTCTTTACTATTTATCAGAAGGTTACTAATCTGATCTTGTAGGAAACAGAATATTAATTCAAAACCATTAGAAGTATGTAAAGGCATTTTATTGGTATATCAAAATCATTCATTGGGCATTGGTATCTTTTCTTCAGCACAGTGTGTGGAAAATCTTCATAATGTGCTAATGGATGGATTACCATGCTGAAGATAAGAGCAGCTAATTTGTTGTTGGCACCAAAATATATTATAACAATTATAAATACCATTGTTAAAAGCAAGGGACCTGAAATTCTTACCAATGTTTCCAAGGTCTTTTTCCCATGCACTTAATAAAGTAGAAATGGATAGAGAATTGTATTCTTTGACTAAAAAGGGAGAGGGAAACTTCTACTCAATAGATCTTCTCCAGCTCTAGTCATCAGGGCACTATGTTATGTGTTATTTGCAAAGGAAGGCAAGGGGAGGGGCGGTGCTTGGAGCTCTGAAGTTTGCAGAATTCTGGGAAGTGGGCAGAATGTTCCAGAACTTCTATTCCTAATTTGTCCTGAGCAGCTGTTCTCATGGCACAGAGATGTGGGGTATAATGCTTGTCCTTCTTGATGTTTGTCTCTTTTTTGCCTGATTTTGTCTGTCTAGTTCACACCTGCCATCATCTTCTATGATTGTCTTTAACTTCACCAGTTGTATAGCTCTCATGATTCCTAAAAATTAACACAACTGATTGTTTCCTCTGCTTTAACCATTTTGAGGGTACAGCCAAGCACCAGTTAATAAAATCATATAGACATGAGTTTGAATCCCATATCTGACATTTAATACTTGCATGACCCTGGGGTTTGTACTTAAAGTTACTAAGTCTAAAAAATGTAAATAATGATAGCAGCAACCTCCTGGCATTGTTTAGATAATTAAATGTGCCTGCTAAATAGAATACAGATTAGCATAGAGAGCTCATGTGGTGACACACAGACTACTATAAAGGCACACAGAGAGCAACTACCTTTGAATGGGGAGGAATATAGTTAACTAGGGAAGAAGTATTAGGGCAGCACCAAGATCACATGTACACAGGCACAGGGATAATAAAGCTGATGCATTTCTTCCACTGCAAAGAGCAGTTTAAGCGTTAGCTTAGAGAAAGTAAATAGCTGAGGAAAGAAGGTGGCTAAGGATAAGGTTGGGCAGGAAGACAGAGATCAACCTTTCATGTCAGATTCAGGTATCTAGAAATTATACTAAGCATATGCTATGAGAGGAGGCATGGGGACAACTTGAAATAAGAGAGTCAATTAAAAGTCAACTTGTCCAAAGCACCTAACCCAGTGCTCTAAGGACTTGGAAATATTTTAGTAAATATAATATTAAACATTAGTGGCTTATAGATTAAAATGCAGTAGCTATGCTGATTCTTCACTGAAGCCAGCTTATGCTCAAAGCACCTGATTGATATGCTCAGTAGATATGCAGTATTTTTTAATATCTCTCAAAGAATCTTACTTTTGATATTTTCTTCAGTGTCATTTTGTTTTTGAATGTCACCTTTTTCAAATATAAATGATGACATTTGGCAAAATCTCTCCAACAGAGTTTGCACATGACATGGTTCTGAACCTTATGTAGTGCATGTTTATATGCTGGACTGGAAAGAGAATTAGACATTAGCGCCTTTTAAGAAGGATCACTAATGCAAGACAAAAAAACCCCAATCTTCTTGAAGGTTTTATTTTTCACTTCAAAGCAAGACTTTGAATCCCAATACCTTCTTTCAATCCCTTTAAGATGACATCAAAATTTAAAGCAGGTGGTTTCCATCTCCAAGTGACTTTGAGTTCTTTAAGCTAGAGGAATGAAAGCAAAGAAAGGAAGTGATATTAATCTGACCATTTTCAGGATTTTTGTTTAGTGTGATAGCTTTTTCCGAAAATATCTGAAGTAATACATTATCAGGAGAAATTGTTTCTGACCTTAATGATGTCATGAATAGACTATAGTTGACCTAGCAGAGCAAGAATATGGGGGCCAGTGAAATGATCTCTTTGCCTGTACCCAGTGTCTTTTCTTTCCCCTTGATTGACTTGTGTATGCTGGCTTCATGACTGGAAAGTACTGTACTGGAAGGAATGCATTTGAATTTATTTTAATTTCAGTTTTATAACTGAATCAATAATAAAGTTCATGTATAAAGAATATAGTGGGTTCTTCATCTAGTTATTCAACTGGAATAAAAGACTGTAATTGCCTACCTTGTGTTTGTCATAGTAGTGCTTTTTCAAATAAAAAAATTAAACCTTTGTCTTAGAGAAATCATAGCCCTTTACATAGTTCTGTGGACCTGGGACATAAAAAAATCAGAACATTGCTATAAAAGCCTGACGGATTTGTATTGCTATCAGTGTTTCTCTTCAGCTCTGTTAACTGCCATATGTATTTTGATGCTCCTTTATTTAGTGCATATATATTAATAGGAATTGTTTTCTTGCTGAGCTGACCCTTAATTATTATATAATGTCCATTAGGCTTTTGTTACTTTTTTTATTTGGAAGTTCATTTTATCTGATGTAAGTGTGGCTGTCCCTGCTGTTTTAGGTAAACATTTATATGATTGTCTTCCAACCATTGGCTTTGAGCTGATGTTTATCTTTCTAACTTAAAAGAGTCTTTTGTATGCAACAGAAAAGTGGGTTATGTTTTTTTAATTCTTTCAGTACTCTGCCTTTTGATTGGTGAGTTCAATCCATTAACATATAGGGTGATTATTGATATGTAACTCTTAGTTACCATTTTAATTTTTTTTGGAGGTTAGAATGTTTTTGTACTTCTCTTTTTCTTCCTAGGTTCTTTGAAATTAGTTATCTTGTTTGTTTTCCCTTTTTGTTTTCTTCTTTGTTTATTCTCTGAATTTGTTTTTAAGGTTTACATAAAAGTTTCTATGCTTATAACCTGTTATTACTTGAAAGCAAGCTACTCTCAAACTCATCCTGTCTTCCTACACACATTTCTTTTTTTTTTTTTAATTGCTCCTTCTACATTTTTTTTTTTTTAATTTTCATTTTATAGAACTTTCTTTAGTATATCTTGTAAGGCTGATTTCATGGTGATGAAGTTGTTTACATTTTATCTATAAAGCTCTTTATCATTCCTTCAATTCTAATTGATAATCTATCAGAGTCGAGTATCCTTGTGTGGAAATCCTTTTCTTCCAGCACTTTGAACATATTATGCTATTCCTCTGGCTTATAAAGTTTCTGTTGAGAAATTAACTGACAGTTTTATGGTGGCTTCTTGGTAAGTAATTTATTATTCTCTAGCTGCTTTTAAGCTTCTCTATTTATTGCCTCTTTCTCTCTCTCTTTTTTTTTTTTTTTTGACATTTTAATGACAATGTGTCTTGGTATAGGTCTGTTTGAGTTTCCTTTATTTGGGGTTCTTTGAGCTTCCTGAGTCAGGAGGTCTGCTTGCTTTCTCAGGTTGATATTATTTTTTCAAATACAGTTTCAGCCTCCTTTCCTCTCTCTCACTCCTTCTGGCATCCCTATGATAAGAATGTTATTTTCCAAGTTCTCATATCTGCCTTTATTTCTTTTGATTCTTTTTTTTCTTTGCTGGACATTTTGGGTACAATGTGCTACCCTATTTTCTAGCTTACTGATTCAGTTGGAGGCTTCTTCAGTTTGAACCTACTGTTGAATGCCTCTAATGCATTGAGCTCAGTTATTGTGTTCTTCAGTTACATGAAAGCTGCTTGAAACTACCTCATTTTTTTTTTCTATCTTTACTGTAGTTCCCTTTTTGTTCCTCCATTCTTTACCTGATTTCACTGCGTATCATTACAACTGTTGTTTTAAGGTCTTCATCAGATATTTTAATTATGCTACATTCAGATATTTACTTGGTATTTTATTTGGGTAAATCATTTTACATCCATTTCTCTTTGTCTTTGATCTGTTTAAATTCTATATTTATTTACATGGGTTAGGTTTCTGATGTAAAGTCCTTCCTTTAGGGTACCAAGTGTATAGTGTAGACCTAAGTGTTGTTTTAAGATGCTGGCTTCCTTTAATTTCAATATTCTTCAGATTTGTTGAAGCACTAAGGTAAATCCTACTGAGGCCTGAGAGTCCTGCCTAAAGAATTGGAGTTGGGATAGGGAATACAGTGGTTTCCCCTAGAGTCACAGGCATGAACAAGTCCCACGGAGAAAGACCCAAGAGTTGTGGGCCTAGTTTGCAACCAGTCTGCAACCCAACAGATCCTATAGAAAACTGTAGATGGATTGGAGCTGGTATTAGTAGAGCACACTTCTCCTTGAAAATTCTTTTGTCTTCCAGAGGAGTAGCAGTCCCAATAGAAAGTAGTAAACAAGCTCTGGGGTCTGGGGGTATAATTTTAAGTAGGTAGGAATCTGTTTAACTGTAGTCCCAGGATGGTGGAAACTGCCATTTTCATGGAGTCCTTCCAATGACTTTTGCTATGAGAGTGGGAGAATGCAATGCTCCTTGCTGGGAACTAGTTAACTATTGGCAAATATTCTGCTGACCTGGCTGTCTATTTTCAGCAGTCCACAAAATGGGAGCTATGAGAACTAACAATTCTGAACTAATGACATAGAGGGTGAGGATTTCCCACTGGAACGTTCCCGCAATAACAGTTTCTAGCTGGCACCACACATACGCAGCTTTTCATCCTTCTCCAAGGCTTTTGGTTCCATCACTGAAAGTCACTTCCCAGGTATGATGGCACCCACTGAAGGGAAAATCCTTCAGCTCCAGGAGTGTCTGTATCACTGGTCTCTTCCTATGGCCTGGGAGGAGAAGAGTCTCTGAATAGGGTGGTATGATACAGAGATAGATTGGCTTCTCCTGTCATTTGTCTTGGTGTTTATCTTTATCAAGATACTGGTACAGGTTCCTTTTCAAAGGTCTTGTTTGCTAAATAGATTCATTTTGGTTTTAGCTCTGGGGAGGAGTTGAACTCAAGATCTTAACAGTCATCATCTTGGAACTGGAATCCAGCACTGTATTTG
This sequence comes from Solenodon paradoxus, assembly GCA_004363575.1. Taxonomy (NCBI): domain Eukaryota; kingdom Metazoa; phylum Chordata; class Mammalia; order Eulipotyphla; family Solenodontidae; genus Solenodon; species Solenodon paradoxus. The sequence continues at coordinate 25,035 of RJWH01001197.1, forward strand.
TTTTTTGGTTTTTTTTTTTAACTAATATTTATATTTTAGGCTTTATTCCTAAATTGAGTTTAAAAACTAACTTTCATAAATTAAATGTTATTTTCTAGAGCTAAAATACTGATGTCTTATTCTTTATTATTTCAAGTTATGACTTTCAATAAAATACCCTTTCTGAACTCTAAAATTTTCCACTGCAAAATAAAACCTGGATAGGGTCATAAGCTTGGAGTCTTGAGATTCTGGTTTACATCTCTACAGGATAATTTTATCATTTATAAATGTTCGAGTGTTATTTAGAGTATAACTGATAAAATGTAGTATTTTAATAACATACTGCAAATGCTTAATGAAAAGATACACTAATAGTAACAGCCGCTCTAATTTTCTAAGTTAATTGTGCAAATTTGAAGGTTATATGAAATATGTGATAGTGATATGACATGTACCAGAAAAATAGTCAAAAATAGAAAGTGTTAAATATTTGATATGTGAATTAATGAATAAATGTTAAATATACAAAAATTATGCGGTATTCACCTTCTTTGTTTAGAATATGTTATAGATTTTAAGGATTATAGGGGAAATTCTCCCATTTCTCTAAGGTTCTTCTAAGGCTGGTCAAGCAAGTAAATTAACATCAGACAGTAGGAGGAAAGATCAAATTTAATGACATGATTTGGATAATTTACATGGCTGTAAATTCTAAGGTAAATGGGACAGACTAAAAGTCATATCCTGTGCTGAAGAATGGAAGAGGGGATTTTGGTGTCAAGGAAAGGAGGAAATGACCTCCTTAACATGAAGAAATGACCTTATGACAAAATGTTGTCCCTAGATGTTTGCTCTGCCTTAAGATAATTTTTGTTGTTGTTGTTTTTTGATAAAAAATGTTTCTGAAGGTTTCTCCATATTTAAATATCTAGGGTAAGGTAGCAATTTCTCTTGAAACCCACTGGGTTTCCATTAACCTTTTGCTCTACATATTAAGATAACATATATTGGAAAAAACCTGCTCTGAACATCCTGGGAAAGAGTTATCAGAAAAAAATTTGGGAGATGATTCTACAGCCGCAAAAATCTTAGTTCAACACCTCATGTTGTATGGTTTGAGGCAAAAAATTACACCTTATAAGGCTCAGTTTGTTTGTCTATAAAATGATTGTCATGGTACACTTTATGAGGTTATTTCTTTGGATCTTATGGCATCAAATTATCATTTACCAGTTTTTGTTCTTTTTTATTTTTGGTAAAATGATATTAGAGGTGTTTAAATTCTATTTTTAAATAGTAAATGTATTAGGGATCGATTTTTTAAACTAGTGTTTTCAAGTTTTATAAAGGTTTGGGATAGGGCTAATTATTTCATTTTATATATAAAGCAATTTTTAGAAGAATACAGTTGATCTTTTTGAAGTGTTAGGAATTAAATGCAAATAGTTACATTCTGTGAATTCTAAAGTAATTAGAATTGTATACATACTTCAACATCATAGTGCAACTAGAGGTGGTTCTGAATATAATATGATACTGTTTTTAATTCTAAGTTAATACAACAAAGGACATCATAAGCCATGTAACATTCTCAATAGATATTCACAGTACAACATAACACTGCAAGAGGTGGACATATGAATGGTTTTTTCTGAGAGTTGACAAGTCCTGTATTACATCATAGTGCCTCAAATTCTTGGCAAACCTACCTTTCACATAGCAACTGACATCTATGGTCTGACTTAATGCTGGGCTCTAGTGATCTATACTGTTTCACCCCCAAATGATCATAGATTAGACTGCTATCTGAGATCTGAATTTCTATTAATAAGCTTATGTTACAATTGCTGCATGTAATTGCCCCATGTGATCTAATATTGAACACAAAAACATTTATTGTAGCTTGTCAAGGATTTTGTTATCTCTATGCATGCACACAAAATAAAAAACAACAAATGCTTTTTATCTCTCTGTGTTGTCCTTTGTTTTACCTCAAATCAATGTAAATTAATTAACAAACCATCTAATGTGTATCTACTTAGTGTCTAGTGTGTACCAGAGCTATACTAGGCATTTTTCATAGATTTTTTGAAATTATTTTATTATATAATTTCTATTATTATTACTCTAGTTAGTGAAAACTGCTAAAATAGTCAACCAACCTAAGTTCTTAAAAGGAGGAAAACAAAAATAATGTTTTGTATTACCCAAATGGGACAACTTCATATGTGTTCATAACTGATTCCTTTGATTTTAGACTCTTTCAGCCATGAGAGGGATTACAGTATCTTTTGGAAGAGTCAGTGGATGTTATGCAAAGGAAGAGGAATTTCTTTACCAACTCTTTTTTGTTTTCCTGAACTCACTGGTCCCAGTCCAAACCCAGCTGGTTAGTAGTTTGAGCTATTGTATCTCAAGTCCCACTGTGGAGATATTCTGAGAACCTGTGAGTGTTTAACACCTCCTCACTTCTGGTGGTGTTATCCTACCCCTCCTACCAATCTGTGGGAACCTGGCCTAAGCATGGGTGTCAGGTCACTTGAAGTTTCATGCTTCCCAATGAAGTCACTATGGATAGTAATAGCTGTGCCTGTTCCTTACCCTAGAAAAGCTATGACAGTTGGCTGGAGCTCTCCATTAAACACCAGGAGGGAGATGGAACCAAACAAATCTGGGAAAGTAAATAACTTGGGTTGGATACAATTGGGATTTTAATGTATCTGGTATTAAAGTAGGATCCAAATCATAAATTGACATTTATTGAAGACCTACCATGTGCCAATCTCTATACGAAGACTTGTCCTCATATACTATTGACTTTTCTTCTTCCTTTATATCCTTTTGGATCCTTTTAAAAAGATTAGCTTTCTGTATAGGTGTGGTTTTATTTCTGGATTTTCAGTTTTATTCCATTGATCTTTGTGTCTGTTTTGTTATAGTATCATACTGTTTAAATGTTGAACACTTTGTAGTATATCTTGAAGTTAGTACAGCTTGATTCTTCCACTGTTCTTTTTTGTACTCAGGATGCTTTGGGTATTGGGGTCTTTTGTGTTTCCAAATAAGCTTCAGTATTGTCTGTTCAATATCCTTAAAAAAATCTCTGACATTTTGATAGAAATTACATTAAATATGTATATTGCTTTGGGTAAAATGGTCATTTTAATTCTTCCAATCCATGAACATGGAATATTCTTCCATCTGTTTGTGTCTTCTGTTTCTTTATTTTTTTCATTAAGCTCCTATTGTTTTCATCATAGAAGTCTTTTGCCTCCTTTGTTAGTTTTATCCCCGGGTATTTGATTTTTAAAAAAAATTTTTTGTGCCATTGAGAATGGGATTTCTTTCTTAATTTCTTTTCCTCTTCTTCATTATTTGTGCATAGGAATGCTATTTGTTTTTGAATGTTGATTTTATATCTGCCACTTTGTTATACTACTTGTTGCTACCAGCAGTTTTCTTTTGGAAGTTTGTAGGATTTTCCAGGAATAATATAATGCCATCTGCAAATAAGGATTATTTTATATCTTCTTTACCGATTTTGAATTCATTTAATGTACTTTTCTAGCCTTATTTATAGGCCAGGACTTCCAGGACTATGTTGAATAGGAGGAATGAGAGGCAGCCTTGTCTCATTTCACATTTTAGGGGAAAGGCTTTCAGTTTTTTACTACTGAGTACTAAGTTGGATGTGGGTTTGTTGTATAATGCTTTTATTATGTTGAGATATCATTCCTATTTTTGAGAGGGTTTCTAGCATGAATGGATGTTTAATCTTGTCAAATGCCTTATCTCTATCTATTGATATGATCATATGTTTTTTGTTTTTCTCTTTATTGATGTGATATATTACACTGATTGACTTGCATATTTTGAAACATCCTTGCATTCCTAGAATGAATCCAACTTGATCTTGGTGTATTGTTTTGTTTATTATTTGGTGAGGGTTTTTATATTGATATTCATCAATAACATTGGTCTACTTTTCTTTTTTGGTGTTATCTGTATCTGGATTGGGGATAAGGGTAATATTGATTTTTGCTACTTTTACTAGACATGTCTAGGAATAGGACTTTTTATATTTAGAAATTTTGGCATTCTTTCTGCTTCTTAGACCTCCATGATTGCTTTTTTGATAGATGTGAGCAGTTCTGTGCTGTTACTTCTTTGAGTAGTTTTTCTGTACCTTGTTCTCTCTCTCTACTCCTTCTGGAATACTTGTGATCCTTATGTTTGTATTTTCGTAGTATCTGATATTTCTCATAGGATTTCTTCATTTTTCCTCAATTTTATCTATTTCTTCTCTTCTGTAAAGGTTGCCTCTATGATTTTTGTCTTCAATACATGAGATTCATTCTTCTGCATCACTGATTCTGTCTATGAAGATTTCCATGTTTATCTTTAATTCCTTGACTGTGTCTTTTATCTCTAGCATTTCTGCTGGGACTTTCCCATTGACTCAATATCTTTGGTCACATTTGATCTATCATTTGTTTTTTAAGTTCTTGTGATTAATTGCCTTTGGGTTATTGTGTGTGAATCCTGTAACTCATTCAGCTTTTTAATAATTATACTTTGGAATTCTTTCTGTTAGGTTGTCCCATTCAGTGTCAATGGAATTCTTTTCTGAGGAGTTTCGGCATCTTCTTCTCTTCAGGCCATTCATACTTTTTGGGTGACTTTGCTTTTTGACATGGCTATCCTCTCTATCTTATATTTGCACTATGACTTTCTTTCTTTTTTAATGTTATATTTATTCCTGAGTGGTGATTTTGGTTCCTTGTGTGATTGATACAATACATTTGACTTCTGTGGGTTGTGGACCTTTCCCCCTCTCTGATAGGCCTACCTTTGATGTGCCAAATGTTGTTTCAGTGGTATCCACTGGCTATGTGGGTTCTGGAGGGCAACTCTTTCTTGCATGCAGCTGATGGGAAGCTCTCCAATCCACAGACTGAGTTTGCAGGCAGACCCTGTGAGTTCTTTGGGGCCCACAGCTCACCATCACAGGGGTTTTGAAGCCATTAGGCGAATCCTTGTCTTGTACACTTGTGTGGTTTCTGCATCTCCTTTGCGTAATTATTCCTGTTCTTACTCCAGACCCCATATCTTAGGCCAGGGAGTCAAATTGCTTTTTAGTGTCCTGTTCCTGTGATCTTTTAAAGACTTGGATGAATACATTGTTTTCCCTCACCCCTGTTCTCTGGAGCCCAGCTTGGAATCTTCCAGGCAGGTTCCAGAACTCTACTAGGTACAGTTATTGAAATGTCCTGTAGTGATGCTTGTAATGCTCCTGTAGGGGAGCATATTCAAAATCTGTCCTGTAAACTCCTTTGATCCTGTAGGTTTGATATTCACTTGCTGCAGTGCTCAAATGCAGGGATGGGCACTGGCAGGTAAATATTTGTCTTGCAATTTCCTCCAGTTTCTTTAGCTCCTTTGTGTGATTGGTATTGTTCTGCTTCCAGACTCCTAGGTCAGAGAGTGAGACTGCCCTTCCACCTCTGTTTGCTCCTTCAAAAGACTGGAGTTGGGGCATTGTTCTCTGTCACCCCTGTTCTCTGGAGTTCAACCTGGAATCTGCCAGACATGTCCCTGAGCTCTTGTAGGCACAGTTTTTGAAATATCCTCTAGTGACACCCGCAGCTCCCCCATCAGGAAATGTGTTCAGAGTCTCTCCATAAAATCCCTTGATCCCCTCAGATAGCTTTGTTTTTAATACTCAGCTGTTTTTCATCTCTTTTTACTCTTATATAAAATGAGATTTTTTCATCCATCCCACATGTCCTCTGAAACTGTTCTCAGTAAGATCACAATAACCATTCCATTGACAAAACAACTAGCAGTTTCTAATCCTTATATTACTTGACATCTCAATTTAATCATTGACCTCTTTCTTACATGAGATGTACTCTTCTTTGGACTCAAATCTTTTCTGCTTTACTTCCTGTCTTTCTGGTCACTTCTTAGCCTCTTTTAAATTTTTTTTTGAAATATTTCAAACAAACTAAATGCATAAAAATAGCGTAACAGACACTTGTGTTCTCACCAGTTAGATTTAACAAATGTTAACATCAACATCTAGTCATGTTCATCTGTTCTGGAACTTTTTAGATTGTCTTCATTTTCTTCATCTGTCCTTAAGTTTCTTTCTCTAGAGTTGTGCAACTTTCTTTTATTTCTTTTTTAACACATGTCTTCAGGGGTGATTTTAACCATGCTCATAGCTTTAAATAAGTTGCTCCATTTGAGCTCCTTATTGAGCTAAAAACCCATAGATCTTAGTTATCTACACAGTACTATTGCTTAAGTACTTTAAAATCAGTGATAGCTAGTTCTAGTGTTGGGGGTCCACTGAAGTGCAGCAGGTAAACAGAAGCTGTATCTCAGGAGAATGACCCTGAAGAGACTATGTTCTTCTTTCAAAATGCCAAGGCCTTCGCAGTTAACCACCTCCTAAAGACTGATAAACTCTCTACAGCATGACTGTCTGCCTCTGATCATTGAAGAAGCGAAGTCATACACCTTGATCTGGACTCTGGATCAGTTAGAGCTCTTCGTCTTACTCTGAGTGAGCCTATAGTCAAGGGAACAGTTTTGTGGTCACAAAATAGCCACCTAGTAGCAGTGAAAGACTGAGAGCAGGGACATTTTAATGTATTAGAATCATCTTTTATTCGATACAGCAGACTTTTACAGGACTGAGTCCACAAGCTTCTGATAAAAACTGTAATAACATCATTGTTTTACTTGATACATATTATAGGTCTCACTCATGCATTCAATAATTGTTTATTTAATGTTTACCATATGTCATGCCCTCTTCTGGGTTATAAGATATGGTAGCGATTGCTATGAAGTTAAAAGTCTATTGAGAAAGATTCATTACTAAAATTATCACCCAAATAAAAATTTTAAATATATACAATAAGGCTATGAATAATAGATCCTATGAATATGTAAAAGACAGTTTGACAAACTTTGTGGATGGTCATGGAAGAATTGAATATGAGCTAAGAACTTGGTAAATTAGAGTTAACTAGGAGAAAAATGTGTATTTTTGAATGGAAGGGGGGATTTTTCTTACAGGAAACAATATACACAAAGGCTTTCTCACAAGAGTATCTAACAGGCCTGTATTCTTTATTTCTCTTTGAGTTGTCAATCTAAATATCTAATAAATTTAAGTAACGTGAGTACTATGAAAAGTATTCATATCTGTTTATATATAATTGCATGTTAAAGTTCTCCCTTTTGGGGAGGCATTTATCCTATTACAAAGTGAAATATCATAGAGAGAACAGACTTCTTTTAGCTTTGTTTAATCAAATATGCCCACGTCTCAGACTTAATTTTCCATGAAACCATTTTTCCTTTCATTAACACTTATTCACCTGGATTAAAACTGGAATTCTCTAAATACAAACAGCCCTATCGGTTACATTAGTCCTGGGATCAGTGATATCCTGGCTCCCTGATTTGGGACGTTGCAGGCCATATGTTGTGGTGGAATAAGTTAAGAAAACAGTTGATGCAAAAATCTAGGGGTCTTTGGTGAGAAACTGATTAATCAGACATTTTAACACAAGCTACTATTATCTGCTCCTGGAGCTCACAGGCAGAATCTATTCTTTGTTCAGTTAGAAATCTTTATCTACAGTATGAATCAGCAACTTTTTGGGAATGGATTAGATAGTAAATATTTTAGATTTTAGAGGAATGTGGATGGTGTTGAAAATGCTAAACTCTGCTATTATAGTTTGAAAGCAGTCATGGACAACAGGTAAATAAATGGCATAAATACATTTCCCCCCAAAAAATGTATTTACAAGGCAGAAAGCTCACTATCATACCATAGTTTATCAAATTCATATCCAGATCATTTCTGAAAGTGATTCTGTGTGTAATTTCTTTACCTTCTAATACCATTTTGTATTTCAATTACACCTTCCTTATGAATTAACCATCTCTTGCCACAAATTCCTCATAACTGCCCCAGTGCCAGAAATAACCAGTAATCCCCAGGGTGTCAGAGATAACTTTCACAGAGTCAGAAATAATCCTCAGAGTACTAACCTGCAGTTGGACCATCCTTCAGTGTTCCACTACCTTTGATGGAACAGGCACATGGGGTGTGTGTGGAGGGAAATCCTTTTCTCTTGCAGCTTCTGTTTTCTCACAGTGGGTGGGAACAGCAGTAGCAGCCATGACCCACTGCAGTCAGCACCAGCAAGGGCCATCTTTAACACGGGGTCAAAAAGGGCAGCTGATTTTGGGCTACCTCAACAGATGGGGTCCAGGGCACCTCAACTACCCCTTTCATCGTACATTAAAGATGACACTGGTTTATTAAAAATTAGATAAAATTGACATTTATATTAAAACAATGGGATGATCGGGTATATGAAAATATGCTACTGTCCTTTTTAAAATAGTATGTATCATCAGCCTACATTAGAAGTGACTCAGAGACAGAAAAGCCCCATTACATTACATGCATACATACATACATATATACATACATATATACACATATACACACACATTCAAAAAATAACCCCTCAGAAGAACTCTTACATAACAATGTCTTTATGCACAATATGTATGGGAATAATGGAAAACAAAACATATCCTGGTTTTTCATAGGTGGCACGATTTCAAGATTATATGATTTTTCACTGCCCCAACCGTACTCTAATGCCATGGCAGAGCAGTGAAGTTTTTGGATAAGTTTAATTATGTGATATTTTATTAAGCAGATGTGACCCTCTACCTAACTTTGCTGTAAGTTTTGATCTTCTTTTATGTGACATCCACTAACATTTGTACCAACATCTTATCTGTCAAATGCTTTTAGAGACATATTCAGAGAAAATAATTGTTTTCCCTCTTAGTCCTGATTTTATGTCACCACTAATTCCACATTCTAGTGAAAATCCTTTGTTGTAATCTGTTTCTAAAACCAGTTTCTGTGTGTGTTTTTCTTTCAGGTTGTTAGAAAAGTATGGTTCCTGATAGTCATATGTAGTTGGAATTTATTTTAAGAATGAAATCACAGATTTTTTTATGTATAGTCACTCCTTTGCCTCTCTATCTGATCTTTCCCTATGTCTCTTGATCTTTTCATTTGTGTTACACCTTCAGAATCCCTATTCAGGTGTCCATCTGGGGTAATCACCATCTGATTTTGAGCACTAGTGTTTGTTAAATAGTATTTGTTAAAATCTGGGCTGGACATGGATCCTTTATCCAGTAGAAGTGGTAGTCTTGAAGGCACATGACTTTCTAGTTACAAAAATTAACTTGAAGTTGCTTTTCTTGGAGACAACAGTTGCAGCACAACCATGAAGATTTTGAGACCTAACCTATAGTTACAGTCACAGTATAAATGAAACCAGAGAAGAAATCCATAAAGAAGTGAGAAAAAAGGAATCAGCTTTTAGGGAAAACATTATGAATGGCCCTAGCAACAGTTGCTAGTAACATACTAGCTGCTAAATTCAACTTATTTTAGCTGAATTCTTTGACATTGTTGAAGATGCCTTATTCCATTGATTTTCTTCATCCTCATATCTTTTCATCCTTATATTAGGTATCACCTCTAAACTAATAAATACATGTATCCCTAGGTTGGCCTTGGTCTTCTGTTTCTCTCAGATTGTCCTTGCAAATCACAATCAGTTATTAGACATATGATAGATTTAAAGACCCAGTTAGACTCTCTCTTGGACTCCATTCCTTAAGTTTAGCTGATGACTGACATTACTATCTAGATGCAGGGAACTAAATTCATTATGAGAAACTAGCAAGAAACTGATTTTTTACAATTTCTATAAAACAGTTATTCTCAATAAAGGATAATTTGGCTCCCTGGGGACATTAAACAATGTCTACAGGCATTGACATAACCAGGACAGGAGTAGAGACTGGCTACTGTATCTATTGCATAGAGATCAGAAATGCTGCTAAATGTCTCAAAATTCACAAAATAGTTTCCCAGAAAAAAGAAGTAATAGCTCAAAGTATTAAAAGTGCCAAGGCTGAAAAATCCTGCTATTTCCTTTTTCACATAAGACCTATTTCACATATTCCCATTGTGTGTGAGAATAGCACGATTATCTTCCATGTCACCAGAGCTAGAAATCTGCATGTCTCAAAGCAGAGGTTAGGAAGGTGACCTCAGTGGAACTCTCCTATGTCACAATTCCATCACTCCCTTTTACCAGCTATGTGACTTTTGAAAATAACAACCTGCCAAGTTTCTCTTCTTTCAAGGGGGTTGATACTAATCCCATCCTCTAAAATTGTAGAGGACTAAGTGAATTTATGTAGGTTAAATGTTTAGAATCGTGTTACGTACCTAGTAGTACTCAATAAATACCATTTGTTTATATTGTTACACTTAAAACCTCTACTTCCTTGCTTTTTTAATCACCATCACTGCTAATACCTTATTTCAAATAATTATTTTTTCTTAATTAGTGTAATAACTTCATAATTGATCAGTCTTGCCTACTTCTTCTGTATTGTTACTACACATGCTATTTCAAAAGCATAATTGATCATGTTACTTTCCAACTGAACTCTTTCAGAAGTTTTTATTGTCAGTAAGAGAAATTCCAGATTCCTTGGCATGGTATAAAAATCCAGAAAGAAAAATGTATCCAGATACATTATTATCTTTATCACTTATCTACACTTTTCCTATAGCTAACACTCCAAATTTCTTGAGTTATTTATTTAAATTTTATTCACAAAAAAACCCAGAAAATGACGAGGGTGAAGTAAATGGCATTCACTTAAAAATACTTATGAACAATTAAATTTAAAGACATTTGTTATAAGTCCTGTGGCAGTAAAGATAAAAAATTATCTCTGCCTTCAAATAATTTAGAGTCTCAAGATTTTCCTGTTTATTATTATTCAGCTACTATTAGTTTTAAAGTTAATTTTTTAATTTCTCTTCTCAAACTTACTTTATAGAAGTATTTATTTGTTTCTTAGGGATTTGCCTCTATAAAATTAATAACATGGGAGATGTAAGTTAATCTTTTAAGATTGAAACACTCCAGGCAAATGGCTGTAGCTCTGCAGGAAAGATCCCTGAGGACTCATGACTAATTATTAACATCCCATAGTATATCCATTGATAGAGAAAGGGTTGGATACAAATTTAGGTCCATATTTTGCCACCTGACAAGAATTAATAAGGGTGCCCAGAACTACATATTCAGTTATTTTCCTAGTACAGCCCATCACTTGATTTGTAGCTTTTCATTTTTCATTTGTTCAGCAGGCTAAAGTGAATCAACTTTTTCTTCATTTTTTCCATTTCAAGAATCATTTCTGGATAGAGGTATTGTTAATATTTGATCTAGGTGCCTGAACAAGATCTACAAGACTATTAGTGAATTTGAAAGGCAGTCAGGGACCTGATGTTAATGCTGTTTTATTGCATGTTAACAAATGATCAATTTAACTTTTCTGAGAATAACTTCTCTTGATGTTAAAAGTCATAGTGGGTGTTTGTACTTTAATCTTGAAGCACTTAATATATTTAGATATCAAGCTATATGTTTAAGTAAAGTATATTTTGAAAATACATTAGACTCTAAAATTTAATCTACTTTAAAATCATTGTAAATCTGAATTGTCTCTCTGATATTGCCACATAAGTTGTCAAAAGTAAAAAAAAAAAAAAATGGCATGGAATGTAACCATCCATTCTTAACCCAACTCCATATAACATGAACACTATAAAATCAGAAAGTCTTGCTAATTATTCATTATGTCCCAGAATCTGAATGAATTAGTAGTTGTATTTAACTTAAAACTCATCCCCTCATTCCCTTTATTTAGCTACATAAATTTGATTCACTTGTGTCTAAATCAGTATTTAAAATTAAAAGAACAATCAAAATAAGAGTATCTTGTATACTGTCTTTATTTTCCTTATGTAGCCTGTAGTATAAGTGAAGTTGACATCATTTTTAAATGATACCTGATATTTAAGTATAGGCCAATAATAGTAGTCTTATTAATATCTTTGACACCATTAATTTAGTTTTTGTCTCCTTTCATGAATTTGAAAAAACCTTTTTTAGTACTTGCGAATACTTTAAGAACTGTCGAACTTCTTCTGCTTGCCTTCAAAGGTCAAAACTAGCTGTGACACTTAAAATTCAAATGTAATTAGTTCGAGATTTACAGGGATTGTATGCCAATCTTCCAGTAGCTTAGGAGTGACGTGGTATCTAAACTTTGGTGGGCCCTAGAGACATTCACATAGATATGAAGATAAATAGAAAAATATAACCCACTACATCCACTAGACTTATTTACATTTCAGAATTTTTATTTTCTGATTTTTTTTTTTAGAGTTTCTGTTTTTGCACTTTCTCTGCATTTTAAGAAAAAAATCACCTCTCTCCTAGCCTCCTAGCACTGAGTTGGTATTCTTTAAAGTTTAACTCACATGGTATATACTGGGATCATTAAACCAAAAGACTAGTACAGTCATGATTTTTAATGAAGCATGTTTGAATAATTATGCTAATTTATCAAGCACTAGAATCAAATCAAGTGATCAAAGTCTTCATGATTGCTATCATGTGTTCCTAACCCCTCCTCTGTCACCCTCACAATTTGCTGCATGTTGAGGCCTTTCTTAGGAGTGTGTTTAGAAATGGGTATTAATCAATGTTTAGCACTAGAAAAAAATTTACATGGAGCATAACGAACTTCATGTTATCCCTTGCTACTGGACTCCATGTGACGGTGCAGGTAATATTCTGCCACTCTCTTGCCTAAATACCGCCTACAATCAATACTGCATTCTTCCTTGACAGAAAGCTGAATTTTTATCTGTTTAATGTGTGAGCTTGGGGCAGTGATGTGTCTGAAGGAGTTTAAATCTGAAATGTGATGTGCTGAAAAGAGAGTTGATTGACATCTTTGTTTATTGAAAAGTATTACATGAACAACAAAACACAGGCAGAGGCAGAACACTCCACTGCAAAATGCAGCTGTGTTATTTTTCAATTTTGTGTGCTTGGCCCCTTTGAAGCTTGTCTGATGTAATAAAGCCAGAGGATATAAAACAAACAAGAATCTTCTTTGATTCAACACTCAAAAATTTAGATAAGGATGACTTTTTTTGGGGGGAGGCTGGGGGTAAAAATCTCTCTCACAAAATTCAAAACTCTCCCTTCTCTGACAGTCTACAAGGATATTTACTTCTGAAAAATTATTGCATTTTAAACTTGTGTTCTTGTGTTTATGAACTTGAACATAAATTCAGAATTATTTAATAGGAAAACAAATTGGAGAGGGTTGAATATTTTTATGTATCCTCTATAAATGAGAAAAGGGGCATTAATGACACTAATCTTAAAGCACTAAACATGCAAAATAAAAAATTAAGTTCCCTTTAAATTTTATGTTAGAATAATTATCCCCCTCAATGCAATTTGCCCATGTTTTATTAAAGCTTTATTATGTCAAGGTAAATAGAGGTTAATGCCGCCGTTACTTCTTCCAATGAAGTATTATCTTTAATCTTGCTTTAATAAAATAGTGGTAAATTGCACAGTAGGGGTAGTCACTGTGGGCTAATTTAGAGAGTTGTAAAATCCTTTGCCAAGTATATACTGTAGTTAAAAATAGAAGTAGTCTTAAGAAAACACAAATTGCAATGCAACTTGGAGGAAGTTAAGGAAATTGCTATTCATAATTTTAATTGCTTACTTAATTAAATAGATGTTTATTAAGTACCTACTATGTGTAAGGTACATTGCTGGCTGTGCCAAGGATATGGAAGTAGATAAGCATGGATTCTCTCCCTAAAGAGCTTACAATTGACTACTTGGATAAATACATAAAAATAAATAACTGTATTAATTGTGAAATCTGCCATAAGTGAGATAAGGACATCCCTGCCATAGATTTTCACAGAAGAGGAAGATCATGTCAAGTAGAGGATTAAGAAGGGATTTTCTGACAAAATGATGGGGTAAGAGAGGACAGGTGACCATGGAGTGGGGAGTATACTTTAGGTATGGAAAACGGCAAGTACAAAGAATGGAATCAACAGTATCAGATGCACAGTTGGTACTTGGGCAATCAAAGGTTCATTTAGAACTGAAATTTGGAATGAAAAAATCAGAGATTATAGCAAGATGCCAAGTGAGAAGCAGAGAGGACTTACACCCTGGTTGGGAGACATTCCAGATTAAATATCCTTAGCAAAAAAGAAATCAGTATCTATATAGTATATCCATAACTACATAGGAATTACTATCTGTATCTATACATATGTATGTCTATATAAATCTATCTATATTGTCAATCAACATATCAACCTATCAGTCTGCCAGTCTGTCAACCTATCAATACACCAATAGGTATATTCAAAAATAGGAAAAGTTTTTTTTCTAATAAAGCAAGAATTGTAATGTTTAATTTCCTCAATGGATTATCTTGTGTTCTTTGAAGGTCATTTCTATAGTAGTAGTTATAAGAACATAAAATAATTTAATATAAAATAACGAGAAGAAAGAATTGTCAAATTAAAACGTGAGATTTAAGGGAAGAGTCAATGGCAACTCCAAACGTTTGGGCTTGAAATCCTGGCAGAATAGCACATTATTAATAGAGACAGTAAAGAAGAAAATTGTAAGTAAAAATGTTAAATTTTATTTAACATCAAGAGTGTATTGAGCTGTAGCTTCTGGTCTTATGTCAGTATGAAAGATGGCGAGCACTGGATATTGACATTTGGAATTCAAGAATGAGGGATGGTTTGGGCTTTCAGATCCACCAAGCAGCAGCGGCAGCAATAAGAATAATATCAATAACATTGATGCTAAAGCTGTGTTTATTTAAGAAAAGAAATACCTACTTATTCCAGGACATGCTCTAATTAAAGTGAAATGAATAGTTATTTTAAGGTATAATAAATAGTTATTGAAAGGTCTTTTTAGTTTACCAAATAAACCTGATTGGTAAGGCCTTTTGAAGTCTGTGAGTGTGTGGTGTTGAGTTGTTTTCAAATGGACCATTGCCATCAAGTTAAGTGACATGCTAAGTTAGCTTTAAACTGTCATTTAGGTTGGAACCTAGTTCCATAATGCAGAACCTCATCCTGGTTTTGGGATGTGTCAGAATGAGCCACCAGCTAAGAGTACATAGTTTTGCTTTCTTATTCTTGCATAAGCAATTTTAAATCAAGAGGTGGCTAGGGAACAGAGTTGACTATTTTTGACAAATCACTACATCGAGGTGAAATATGAAATAGGATGATATTTGTACATAGGCAGCATGAGCAAAATGCAGAATGTGCTCAGGCTCCTCTGTCTTCCAGTACTTTTTCTTTCCTCTCCACTCCTACCCCCGCACCTCCCCATGGTGTCTTATAATTATTCTAGACTGTTCCGATTTTGTTTTTATTTTGCTTCATGAAAAACCTCACAGGTCTTCAAGTTTGTCTCTGAACTACCTTGGCAGTTTGCTTTAAATTATCTCTCTCCCCCAATCCCCAAATTATTACTACCTTAAACTCTTCAGACTTCCTCTTGACCACAACAGTAGTTACAGTGGTGGTGATCAGAAATTTCACGAAACATCAGATGCTCAATTTTCTTTTGAGACAGGCCTGAAGAACTGTCACTGCTGTTACAGTAGTTTCAACTTTGCTGTTTGGTGAAGTGGCATTCCTTACTGCTGAGCCACTGTGCCACTAAAAAGCAAGTCTGATTATTAGACCTCATACCATGAAGGTCTAAAGGATACTTGCCTCTGCTCAGCCTTTTTGAAGTCTAAGGAGACAGACCTTAGCTCTTTCAACAGGGCACTGTATTCATTCTCAGAAAGGAAAAGATTTAAGCAATACTTATAGGGACTTAGCAAATTCCTCTAGAATTATTCAGAGATGAGCTCAAAGGGTAGAGAAAATCAAATGTAAATGATGTTCCCCTTTAATTTTCCTGTGGGTTGTATTCAAAAGCAAACAACTGTACATTGGATGACTTTTGTGGATGATGAGCTGTTTCCTTCTGTCTCTCATAGGCCTCTGTGACAGTAAGGGGTCTATAAAGCTCTGAGTGAAGATCTGAAGCTGTTATTAAAATGGAAATATTCAAAGCAGGCAGGAGTCTGTGAGAGTCTGTTCTGGGGACACATTAATGCATTTGAAAGGATATTAAAGCTTAACATGGAGGGGAAATAGTTCTAATGGCAAAATGTAAAGCTGCTTAACAGAATTACACCTTGAATTTCTGTGTATTAGGTCTGAATCACCTCTACTCATATTGCTCAGAGTAAAGCTATATGTTGGCTGGAGAGTTTTATGCTTTCTTTTTTGAGGTTTTAATGTTCTTAAGTGTAAAATTTTTATTCTAGTTTATGCTTTTGTAGAGTCAATTGAAAGTCCTTCTCACCTTGTGTAGGGGACTTAAAGATGTAATTGTTTTTCCAAGTTTAAACCAATATGTAAAGGTATCTTTTTTCTATAAAAAGGATATAGCTTATTACACAGACTATTGAAGAAGACCCATCATGCTTGCTGGGTAGAGTGCATATTGTCCTAGGAGGAGAGAAGAAACAAGGGGAAAAGTTAAGCCAGTACCAAGAGAAATTTCATACAGAATTTAGTTTCTATTTTCTTCATCTCCTAAGGGATCACCCAAACTGAGTATTTCAGAGAATGCTATACACAAAAAATGGTAGCAAAACACTGAAACTATCTCTCTGGTTGTGCTTAAAATACTCAAATAGAAATAAAGTAGAAAAAGCATCTACCCCTGAAGAGTTTGCAATTCATCTAAGGAGATGAAATATGAACTTCAGTGTATGAATATTTAAAATGTCATCTGTGCAAAATATAACAATTAAAAGAGAAAATTCAATAAAGGACAAATAATAAAAGAAGGGTCAGAATTGGAGAGTTTACTGAAGGTTTTTGGAGGGTTAATGGTTACTTACCATTTAGGGAAAAAAAAACGGAAGAATAAAATTTCAGGTGGAAAAATGATGTCTGTCACATAAACACAGACTTTGGCAAAGGTTAAATATAGTATTCAATAATTAATCATCTAACATTAGAACAATTTTATTTCTTTATAATTGTGTAGATGATAGTGTGATTTTGGAATCTTACAGTTGAGCTCACAAAATAAAAATGGCTACCATTCCAGAATACTTCAACTATGTTCATCCTAAATTTCATTTTTAGAGTGAGTGTTATTCTTATGTTATTTAACAATTTTGTAGGTAGTAAATGATTAAGCCAAGGATCTAGAAATCAGGTATTTCTGTCTTATGAGCCATTCCACAGAGAGGGAAGATTTTTTTCCTGAAGATTAAATAAGATGCAAATTCAAATCCAAGATACCCTTGCTTGAGCACACATATAATCTAACAAGATTGTTGCATCTGATTATAGTGTACTTTCGAAAAGATTGATGTTAAGGCAAGGATGTACAGGCATTGTACCAAAAGAAACTTTGTGGGGGAAAACAAGGTGTGAATTCAATTCATGTTTTTTAGCGTATTCCTAATAATAATAGGCCCCAAATAAGGATTAAAATATTTATAATATCCACAACCAACTTTGTCAGCAGTTTGTTCATTATTTGCTTCTTGAAGAAAAGATTTGCCTGTCATTATTAAATAAATTGGGTTTGCTGTTTTTTTGTTTTTTTTTTCCATTATATGTCTTTGATTACCACTTCCTGGAAAAGAGTAATTAAAAAAAATTTGTAAGGTGAAACTGCCCTACAATGGTTTCATTTTGTTTTAGTCACCCAAATTTTCCTCATTCATACATGTGCCTTTTATTTTAATTCTTCTGTTTTTCTCCTTTATGAAAGATTGTGATTAAATTTATGGAGGTGAGGGGAGTATCTATTTCTGTTCCATGGATTCTGTTTCTTTGATTTCTTCATCTTTTGTTGATAGCACATTATCTTGATTATATCATCTTTAGGGTAAATCTTGAAGTCATATAAGTGTCAGTCTTCTGATTTTGTGCTTATTCAGTGTTGTGCTGCTGTTTGAGATCTCTTGCTTCTTCACATAAATGTAGAAGCAGTTTGTTGATATCCACAAAATAACTTACTGCAATTTTGTATTGAATCTATATGAATTTGATAACTGAAATATTGATAATATTGAATCTTCCTAATCATGAACATGGAATATCTTTCAATTTATTTAGTTCTTTGATTTCTTTCATCTGAGCATATAGTTTTCTTCATATATATGTGTACGTATTTTGTGGGATATATAGTACTTAAGATTAAAGACCATTTCTTTCTTACTCTTCTTTGTACTCCAAATGCACAGTACTTGTTCAAAAATTGTTTGTTGAATTGATTTTCTTAGCTTCCATGCTTATCTTGCTTTAAATATCTGGATATTTTCATAGAGTTCAAAGTTACTGATTTAATGGTAAAAGAATTTGTGCTTAAATTTTCTCTAAGACATTAGTGATATTATCTAATATGCCTATGCTTATATTTCTCTATTATTTCAATAACTGCTCCATTCATACTTTGTGCCCCTAGAATAAAAAGCGAAATGTTCTCGCTGTGCGTTGAACTCAAATGCATAGTCTATGTTCATATGTGGAGGAAAGTTGAGGAGTTCTGGCAAATAATCATAACACTTTTAAACCAACCTGTGAAAAACTTTATTTTCTTAAATTTCTATATAATTTTGAGGAATTATTGGTGCAATTCACATGTTCTATTAACACTTTTCTATACTTTCTGAAATTTGGTTAACAAAATATTGGCCTTTATAAAGGCTAGGTTTTATTATGCTCATTCTGATACTTTTTCAAAATTATTTTTATCTTCTTTGGTGGTTAATTTCATATGTCAACTTAGCTAGACCATCGCACTCAAATATTTGGTACATATTTATTTAGATGTTTCTGTGAAGGTATTCTTTAGATGAAATTGATATTTTAAATCACCTCACTTTGAACAAAGCAGATTACCCTCCATAAAGTGGATGCAGTTAAATCCATCAGTTGAAACCTAGGAAGAGGGAATTTTGCCAGCATTTTGTATTTAGATTGAGCTGTGATATAAA
>RJWH01001197.1:44211-131711 GCA_004363575.1 Solenodon paradoxus
CTCTCTCTCTCTCTCTCTCTCTCTCTCTCTCTCTCTCTCTCTCTCTCTCTCTCTCTCTCTCTCTCTCTCTCTCTCTCTCTCTCTCTCTCTCTCTCTCTCTCTCTCTCTCTCTCTCTCTCTCTCTCTCTCTCTCTCTCCTTAATATGGATATCCTATTGGTTCTGTTTCTCTGGAGAAATCTGAATAATATACCTTCCTTATATAACTGACTCAATACCATGCATCAGTGAATAGCTACTTTGCCATTTCAGTGTCATCTAATTTACAGATAAGAGAGTGCAGTTCAGTAGCAACTGTTCCCATCACCATGTAGAACATGTAGCTAATTTATCATAATCATTTTTAGAGATTCTGAAGATCTCATTCAAGTATACCTTCTAAGTGCTTTATAAGCTAAATAATTTCCTACAATGTAGTAATATTGCATCTAATTTGGTTCAAAAGGACACTCAATTTAGATATATATTTGGTTTCATTATTTACTTCAAATTCTATTCAAAACAAGATGGAACTGAAGGGAGTGTTGCTTTCTAGTATTCTCCCATTTATTTGGTTGTATTGTAGGTGTTTTTTTATCATGGAGATCTTAATTAAATCTTTCATTAATAACTGAAGGTCATAGTTTTAACCACATTTCACAATGTATGGTGGACAAGAAATAAAATGTTTATTTATCACTGGACTTATATTCTGTCATGAATAATGGAAATGTATCTTCAGTTCAGAGTTTTTTTTCTGTTCTTCAGGATTCTAATTTTGGAAGGGAAACATCAGGGTGTGAAGTAAAGGTTTCTCAGTTGTCAGCTTTCTCACTCGAGTCCATACAGCTGCCCTCAGACCCTTCTCTAAGTTTAAACTGATGGTCGTGGAAGTTTCTTGTTCTGTCTGTGACTTATTCAGATTTACTTGCTCCCCTTGCTATGACTTCAGATTTCAGAATAAGAGCACAATGTGTGTATTTTGTGATTGGTGTCATAAATGTAGAATACAACTCTATTTCTCATTTCCTTTTTTATTTATTGTTTGTGTTGGTCTTGGTATTTACTTATTTTATTTTTAAATACTTCTATTTTTATTTTAGATATGTCTGAAAAGTATGACTTTTATTTTTATCTTTTCAGATTTTTTTTCTAATGACATATGTTTTTTGTCATTAAAGATCATATCAGATACATTTGTCTTAACTTACCTTCGATTTATTTTATTGAGGTGTACTTACACTAGATTACATTTAGGTATATTATGTAGTGATTCAATATTTGTGTTTATTGTGAAGTAATCACCACAATAAGACTGCTTAACGTCCATACCCATATATCATTATAATTTTTTCTTGATATGATGACTTTTAAGATCTACTCTCAATAACTTTCAAATAATCAATACATTTTATTAAACATAGTCACCATGATGTATGTTTTTTATCACCATGAAATTTAGATTATAATTGGAAGTTTGTACATTTTGACCTTCTAAATTGGTTTCATTCATACCCCACCCTCTGGCCCTGGAAATTTCCGATAGATTCTCTCTCTCTTTATGAATTTGCTTTTGTTGTAGATTCCACAAATAAATGAGGTCTTACTCTATTTAACTTTCTCTGTCTGAATTATTTTATTTAACTTAATACACTTAAAGTCCATCCATGTTGTCATAGATCCCAAAATTTCATTATTTTTCTTAAGGTGGAATAATATTTCACTGAATATATATGTAGCATAACTTCTTTATCCAATCATCTATCTATGGACATTAAGTTTGTTATTGTAAACAATTCTGCAATAAGCATGAGTGTGCATATGTTTTTTTATGATGCTACTTTAATTTTCTTCTGATAAATAACCAGTAATGTAATTGCTTAATCATATGGTCATTCTATTTATAATTATTTTTAAAAGAGTATTTAAGAATGTAGATGCTACAAATGCATCAATAAAAAGGTATTGGAGGAGTGGAAAAATGAGCATTTATTATGTAGAAATTTCTGGGATCAGGAATTCAAACCAACAAATTTGTTGTTTTCTGCCCCAAAGTCTCTTGTGAGGTTATGGCCATAGAGTTGAGATTGCAGTCTCATGATAAAGCTGCTCCAAGGAAGAACCAATTTCAAGCTATATGTGTGAGCAAACTACATAGTGCTTTATGTCCTTGACATTTTCTACTCTATATTTATATGCTACCCTTGAACTAGAGAATGTAGTACAAAGTTCAAGAAAATTATAAACAAACCATTAAGTGATAGCACAATAGGAGTGTCAGATATTTAAAGTGAATTTTAGGGTCAATCTTACTACCTGTTATTTTGTGACAAAACATATTAATTAGAAATTATTAGAGTGTAATATGCAAAAAGCTTCTCAAATACCATTTTTCATGATGAGTAACTTAAAATATACGTTATTATTTCTTATGTTTACATTGCTATATGCATTTTAGGAAATTGAATTCACTATTCAATCTGTATATATTTCACACCACACACGCACCTTAAGAATTCCAATGCCCCTTACTAAAACATGTTTCTCTCTCTTCTCCTGCTACCCGTAGTAACAACCTGGCATCCTGTGTATATCATTGAGATTTGCCTGTTTTGTTTCTTTATATTCCACCTAACGAATAGAAACAGACTTACTTCTGTTTTCCTTTCTGACATTTCACTTTGAATGATCCCCTTCAGTTTAATCTATGTTGTTGCAAATGGCATGATTTTACATTTTTTAACAATTCCATTGAGTATATATACCAAAGCTTCTTTAGTTATCTGTTGGCAGACATTTAGCTTGCTTTCATATTTTGGCTATTACAAATAATGCTGCTATGAACATAAGGATGCATATACCTCTCTTGATTAGTGTCCCCCCACCCCTGGGTATCTACTTAGTTGTGATATTGTTAGATGGAATGGTAGCTCTATCTTTGTTATTTAGACAGAGCTCCAGACTGTTTTCTGAAGAGTTTGTGCTTATTTACATTCCCATCAACAGTGAAGGAAAGATCCTTTCTTCACACTTTGTATTACTTGCTGTTCCTAGTCTTTTTTGATATGTATGGTATTCTCACTGGTGCAAGGTGATATCTCATTGTCATATTATTTGCATATTTCTGATAGTGAGTTGATGTACAGTGTTTTTATGTATCTGTGGACCATCTGTGTCTCTTCTCTAGAAAGGTGTCTATTCAACTGTTGTGCCCATTTAAAAAAATCTTTTTTTAATGTATAAGATTCCCTTACATATTTTGGAGATTAAGCTATTGCCTAATATAGGTTGTACCCATATGTTCTACCTACATGGGTTGCCTTTTTTTGTTTTCATATTGGTTTGTTTCACTTTACACAAACTTTTTAGTTCATTTAGTCTCAGTTTTTAAATTTTATTTAAAATTTAAAAATTTTGCCATATTTGTCAATTCTCCAAACGTGTTATTAAGGCTGGCATCATAGAGTGTTTTTCCTAAATTTTCTTCTATATAGCTTATGATTTGCAGTCTATGTCTAGGTCATTAATTCAGTTGATTTGATTTTTGCGTGTGACACTAATAAATGATACAGTTCCATTATTTTGCAGGTGTCTGTCCATTTTCCCAGTACCATTTGTTGAACAGACATTCCGTCCTCCATTGTGTGCTCTTGGGTCCTTTGTTATATATTAATTGCCCATATTAGTTAGGTTTTATTTCTGGACTCTCAATTTTATTCCAATGTTCTGTTTGTTTTTGTTCCAATGCCCTACTGTTTTGATGAGAATTGTTCTGCAGTGTCCTTTTAAATCAAGGAGTGTGATTCTACCACTATTCTTTTTTTTTTTTTTTTTTTTTGCTGAGTATATTTTTTGACTGTTTGAGGTCTTTTGTGTTGTCATATGAATTTCAGAAATGTTTGTTCAAGTTCCTTGAAAATGGCCCTGGAGTTTTGATGCGAATTGCAGTAAATATGTATATTGTTCTTGGTAAGATGACCATTTTATTTAAGTTAATTCTTTCAATCCATGAACATGGACTATTCTTCCATCTCTTTGTGTCTCCTTGAATTTCTTTTTTCAATGCCCTGTGGTTGTTAATCTTTTACTTTCTTCGTTAAGTTTATTCCAAGGTATTTTATCTTTTTGGTGTATTGTGAAAGGAATTATTTTTCCTCTAGTTCATTGTTTGCATAGAGAATGCTACTGATTTTTGTGTATTGACTTTATGCCCTGCCATTTATGTATTCATTTATTGTTTCTAGCAAGTTTTTGGTAAAGTCTTTGAATTTTCTTGGTATAATATTGTGCTAAATGCAAGTAATGATAATTTTATTTCCTCTTTTCCTTTTGGATTTCTTTGATGTCCTTTTCATATTCTGGTTGAGACTTCAAGAAATATATTGATTAGTAGAAGTGAGACTCTTGTTCCAGTTCTTAAGGGGAATTTTTCAGTATTTTTCCCCCATTGAGCATAATGTTAGCTGTGAATTTGTCATAAATGGCTTTTATTATAGTAAGATATGTGCCTTCTATTCCCATTTTGGTGTGGGTTTAATCATGATTAATGTTGACTCTTAGCAAATATTTTTTATGAATTTATTGATATGATCATAAAATTTTTGTTTCCCCTTTTGTTGATATAGTATGTTACATCAATTGATTTTTGTATATTAAACCTTTCTTGTATCTTTGAAATAAATCCCTCTTGGTCATGGTGTATGGTATATTTAATGAGCTGTTGAATTTGGTTTGCCATTATTTTATTAAGATTTTAGCATCAATAGTAATAATTGTTATGGTCTGTAATTTTCTTTTTGGTGCTGTCCTTTTCTGATTTTGGAATCAGGGTAATGTTAACATCTTAGAATGTATATGGGAGTTTTCCCTCTACTTACATATTGTGGAAAATTTTAAGGAGATGGAGAATTAGTTATTTTTGTATGTTTTTGGTTTTGATTTTTATTAGGGTTTTCTCTTTTTATATTCCTGAATCTGGATAAGTATTTATGCTTTTAAGTTTCTTGAAGGCATATTACCAATGTCCTGTTTTTTGCTGTATAATAATTATATGCCTGTGGAGATTCCATTGTTTTTTTTTTTCCTTTTGTATATTTATTTTTGTTCCCTCTTGTTCCTGTCTTTGTTTATAATTCTATTTTACTGTTTATCACCATTCTTAGAGTTTAATGGAACTTTGTTTTTATCTTATCATTATTGTAGAATTCCTTTAAATATTTTTGGAAGGCAGGTTTGGAAAGAAAAATCCACTAACTTATGTTTATTGTTGAAGACCTTTATTTCCCCATAATATTTGAAAGATAATTTTAGAGAATAGTATATTCTTGGCTGGGAATTCTTTTCTTTTAGTACTTTGGACACAAAAGACCTTAAATAGCCAAAGCTATCATAAGAAGAAAGAACAGTGGGGGAATCACTTCCAACCTAATACTATACTGAGTAGTCATCATCAAAGCTGTGTGGTACTAGAACAAAAACAGACACACTGATTAATGGAATAAAATTTAGAGTTCAGAAAATAAAGCATCACATATATGGACAGTTACTCTACGATAAAGATATCAAAAGCATGTATTGGAATAAGGAACATCTATTTAACAAATGGTGTTGGGAAAACTGCAAAGACATCTGCAAAAAATGGAAACTTAATTACACATTATCACCATACACAAAGTTAACTCAAGGTAAATCAAAGACCTGCACATAAGACCTGAAACCGTAAAATACTTAGAAGAAAATGTGGAAAAAAAACACTCCACAACCTCAACCTCAAAGAAATCTTTGGGGAACGAACAGCTTTGGCAAAAGAAGTCAATGTAAAACTAAACAACTAGGACTACATTAAACTGAAGAGCTTCTGAACAGCAAAAGAAACCACCATTAAAACAAAGGTAACCTGTGGAATTAGAGAAGATATTCACACACTGTACTTCATACAAGGGCTTAATCTCGAACATAGACAGAGCTCATGTACCTCAACAATAAAAAAACAAATGACCCACTCAAAAAATGGGCAAAATAACTAAATAGATAGCTATCTAAGGAAGAGACAGAATGGCCTATAGACACCTATATGTTCTACATCTCTCATCTTCAGAGAATAAAAATAAAAGCTCCAATAAGACACCACCCAGCAACAGTGAGAATGGCCTATATCTAAAAGACTGGAAATAGGTTTGGAAAGCGTGTAGAGGAAAAGGAATGCTTCAGCACTGTGACTGGTAATGCAAATTGATGTAACCTCTTTGAAAAACATTATAGAGATTACTCAAACAAACATGGACCTACTCTTTGATCCAGCAACCCCACTCTTGAACATAAGCCCAGGAAATACAAAATTTCTAATAAAAAATATCTACACCCCAATGTTCATTGCAGAATAGTTCACAGTAACCAAGCTATCGAAACAGCCTAAGTGTCTATCAGTAGATGACTTTGGATAAGAAAGCTATAGTATATATATATTCAATGGAATTCTGTGCAGCTAAGCTACTGAAAAATTGAAATTGTTCCCTTTGCAAAAATGTGGGTGGAACTGTAAGGGATCATGTTAAGTGAAGTAAGTCTGAAAGAAAAAGATAAACACAGGATGGTTTCACTCATATGTGGAAGATAATGAAATAAAGCAAATAAACAGACAAACTCCATCAAAAACTCACAAGACACCGGATGATGACTGCCAGGGGCCTGCATGGGATAAGAAGTAAATATGGGAAATGGTATAGTGAAAGATGCTGGAAATCTGGTGGTAGGTGTAATATGAAATATAGACTGACATGAAGTTTCAGTATCTTCAAATGAATATAACATTATGGACAAAAGAAATAACAAATATTGCTATTAAAAATAAGAAACTCATTCATTGCAGGTTTGAATGCAAAATGGAACTCTCACTTTGGAAGATAGTTTGGTGATTTTTTTCAAAACTAAACATCCTCTCACTATATGATCTAACAATTATTTTCCTGGTATTTGCCGAAAGGAGCTAAAACTAATGTCCACACAAAACCCAGCTCGTAAGTATATATAACAAATTTATTCATCACTATCAAAATTTAGAAGCAGTAAAGATGTCCTTCAGTAGGTAAATGGATAACTGTTTTCCATATTAGCAATGAAACATTTCAGTTATAAAAATAAATGAGCTATTAAGCCACGAGAGAAAACTTAAAGGCATTTTACTACATGAAATCAGAAAATTCTAAAGACAATATGATTTCATCTATATGACATTCTGGAAAATGTAATACTATGGAAACAGTAAAAAAAATCAGAGGATGAGAGAAGGTTAGAAAGAATAGATGGAGCACAAATAATTTTAGTATTTAGAGCAGTGAACCTATCTGATGTGATCATATAATGGTGGAATCATGACTATATACATTCATCCAAACATATAGAACATACAATACTGGATGAGAATTCTAATGTGGAAAATGCATGCAACTGCTAGGTTCACCAGTTGTAAAGAATTTATTAATCTAATGCAGGCTGTTGATAATGGGGAGGCAGGTCTGGGGACAGGGAGTATGTAGGTCATCTGTGTGTATTAGGTTTACATTGCTGTGAACCTAAAGCTGTTCTAAATATATATTTTAAAAAAGGAATGGATGCTGATGCAACAGGGATAAATTCAAAATCATTGAACCAAATGAAAGTAGCCAGACAGGGGGTACATATGGTATGATTCCATTTATATCAAATTCTAGAAAATGTGAAGAAGTCTATGAAAACTAGCAACAAACAAAATGCAGGAAAATCTCAAAAAAATCCTGTGAGAAATATCAGGTACCAAGAGAAAATAAACATAAACATAAGACTAACAGGTATCCCAAAAGGTGAAGAAAGGGAGAAAAAAATCTGATAATGTTTTTTGTACCCTGGTTATCCAATATGATTTTAGAAAAATCAACTTTCTAGATTTATTTTATGAATGATTAATTGTGACCTTGAAATATACAATTCAATGAAATTTTTGTTTTGTTTTCTTTGTTTCATTTGGTTCCTTGATATCAGATTTGAGTTTCAGAGAGATCGCTCTGGCTACATTTTGGAGAATGATTAGGAAGAGATCATAACTGGAGGCAAGGAAATCAGTTAGGGCATTGCACCATCCTTGAAAGAGACATTAATCACGACCTAAACTAAAGGAAGGATAGAGATAATAAAATCACTTTAAATTATATTAGAAATGTTGAATCAATAGAAATTAGGGATAAAATGTTAATTGAGAAAGAACTGAATAACAAGCAAATTTGGGTGCTTGGGTCAAGGAGGAAAGAAAATTTTAAAGGAAAGATGAAAAGCTGAGATTTGAATATATTGAGTTTGAAGTGACTAAAAAATGGAGAAATGACTAATAGATACTTGGATCAGGAACTAGAAAAGGCTCCAATAAATATGTAAATGTAGGCTTCATTGGCATGCAGATAGTAATTTCAGCAATAGAAGTGGATAGAATTTCTAAGAAAGAATGTGGTATGAGAAAAGAAGGCCCAGAATTAAACCCAAAGTATACCAAAACATAATTGGTGATATAATAATTTTGTAAAATATTCAATATAATTTCCTGATTACAAAATACTTTATATATAAATAATTAACATCAAGAAAGGCTCCAATTTCTTGTCTTCTTTTTATTTGTATGCAGCCTCACTTTTAAGTGAATCAGAGTAATTATGGGATCTTACACAGTAATGGTTTATTATACTGAATGCTTACTAATACGACTTGTTACTAAGCATGTTCCGTGCATTATCTTATGTTCTATCACACATATATATATATATATATATATATATATATACAGTTATATAGGTATTGTTATTATCTACATTTTTAAGTGAAGAGGCACAGATATAAAGTCATAAAGTAACTTGTGTACTGTTCTACTGTTGGCAAGTATAAAACCTTTAATAGTAGAAAAAGAACCTAAAGAAAAAGTAGATGGAGCTGAAGAAATGTAGATCAGAGGCCTTTACTTTCAAAGTATTGTTTAGAGATTCCGATATTTAGAGTGAGTTGAATCTTGAATAACATTCACCTCTCCCATCAAAATTAGTGATGCCCAATAGTACTCCGAAAGGAAACAGTTCCTCTAGAAAGTCTAGTTATGTAGAATTCTCCAGGTTCTCAGTTATCTGGCCTTGTGATTAAAGTGCCTAACTCCCTTGTTTATATTTTTTATTATATTCAAGTTCAGTATCACTTGAAATTGTTATTATTTGACCATAGATAGTGAACCTTGCATTGCTTGTTAATCCTAGACCCAATGCACGGTGAAAAATAAAATATATATTAAAATAGACCAAGGTTTATGCTTACTTCAATGTAACTACTATATAATGGGAGAATAAACAGAACTTATACATAATTTTATGAGGGATGTAGTTTCAGAGTTATTTTCTGTTGGTATCTTTGATTTAACCAAGTGACACAGGACATTATGAAATATCTACATAAGGTCATTCTGTTTTCCATGCATAATTATTCTATAAACAGTCAAGTTACAAATATCTTCTCAGAAACTCTAGACATGAGTGATAATTAGGTAATGTCTGTATTTTCAAAAAGAGGATTTGTTCCAAATATTCTAAATTCAACCAGAATTTTCTTTAATAGAGTAATGAAATATGCATGTAGTTTGCAAAATGCTATGGAGTATACTAATTATGGACCCCTCCTAAAAAATCCAGTGTGTTCCAGTTGATTAAGATAATATAGATTCCTCAAGAATCATTATAGTAAATAAATAGTGAGAAAAACATTTTTAAAGAGAGATAATACCTAAATATCAACAACATATTGATAAAAATTGCAGTGTGAAATAAGTGAATCATTAATGTATGTAATAATTTATGAAGAGATGATATAGCAATCATTAGATATAGTTTCTAACTTTAAACATTAAAATATGGCAATAAAAGTTCTTAAAAGGAAAGAATGAAAGAGTAAAGATAGATTTTTTTATGAAGAGAACCTAAAACATGTGAGAAGTAAACAAATTAATAGATATTTGATGATGATGAATTGGAAAAAATAACATTATTAAATAGCCACACTACCCAAAGCGATCTACAGATTCAATAAAATAGTTACAAAATTCCAATGTCATGTTTCATATTAAAAGAACAAACAATCTTAAACATTGGGATAGAACCATTAAATCCTAAAGGAATCTTGAGCAAATAGAACAAAGCTGGAGTCATCGTATTCTGTGATTTCAAGCTAAATTATAAAGTTATAGTAATCAAGAATATTTTGTTAGCATAAAAAGGACACATAGATCAATGAAATAGAATAGAGAATCTAGAGATGAAGTAAAAAAAAGATGATAAATTCATTTATTACGAAACAGACAAGAATATATAATGGGAGGAAAAGATAGATTTTTTTAATAAATGATGTTAGGAAAACTGGATATCCATGTTCAAAATAATGAAACTGGAGCACGATCTTATGCCATACACAAACATTAACTCAAGATGTATTAAAAATTGAAATGTAAGGTCATGTCTTAGAATAAGACAAGGACAATAAATTCCTTAATATCAGGCTGGGTGATGGTATTTTGGCTCTGATACCAAAAGCAGAGGCAAAAAAATAAATAAATAAGTGGGATTACATAAAACAAAAAGCTGCACAGTAAGTGAAATCACGTTTTGGGGAGGAATGCTGCTCTAATGTCCCAGGTTTAGATACTTCCTATTCAGGTAATGGCAACATATTCTTAAAATTTAATTTGTGCATGCCTTCTCAATTACATCCCAGTTAAGGCAAGACCATCATTCCTGTGATTCATCAGTATCTCTATAAACTAGCCTAGTGCCTGGCATACAATAGGCCTTAATTATTATTTTTCAGGTGTATGATCTCTCAGAATTAGTTTAACAAATAAGAGTTCTTATTGCTATTGAAATTTCTGCTGCTTTATATGTTATTTCATTTCTAATCATGGAATTTACTTATCTGATATATGTTTAAGAAGATAGCAGTCTTAGAACAGTGCTCATTTTATTCTAATATCTATCAAAGACGTGACCAATCTAAAAAGAAAATATTGGTACTAGTGATTCAAGCCATAAAGCAAATTGTCTGAGGATAATGGATATCAAACCTTATTTCTTCTTCCATTGCATGTTGCTCCATACACATGCCATCTGACTAAAAAAATTACTTGATAACAAAAAATAATTTACTTGACTATCTCTGTAGGACTCAAACAGGAAATTAACCAATTGTTTATTTTTTGAATGCTCCTTTCTTATTCATCATTTAAATGAGTTGCTGTTTTAAGAACCTTAGATTTGGATTTAGGCATATTTTTGTATCTGTAATTAAAGTCATAGATCCTTTATCACTAAAAGAACAGAGTAAAAATTGCCTAGTATTTACATGTTTGTCCAGCTCAAGGGCATAATATAATATTTTAAAAATATATATTAAAGAGTGTCTTTCTCTTTTCATATCAATAAACAATTTTAAATTCTGCACTAAGATTCATTGTCATTTTGGAGGTGCTAAAGTTTACACAGGTCTATAAAATACGCACATAGAATGATCTCTCTCACTTATCCAAAACTAATCAAATAAAAATATGAAGCAAACTTTAAAACTGTGTGGTAGTCTTCTACCTTTTTTGGAAAGTACCCAGGTCTATGTTTACTATAAAAATGTAATACTTAAACTTTTAGATATTTGGACCCTCTTTAACACTTACAATATATTAAGCACTCCAAAAAGCTTTTTAAAAAATTAGAGTTATATCTGACAAGTTTATTTGCTAGGTATAATAATAATGATAATCATTTAAAAATACAACATACCTATATACTCTTTACTGGATATCAGAACGATGACATCATCACATGTCATGTAAGCTCTAGAAAATTCCTTGGTATACCTGTGAGACAATGAGAATGCAAAGGAAAGTTACAATTAAGTATTAAAAAGAGCTTTCACCGTATGTGTTCTCTAAAAGGATCTTGGAAAAACCTGTCTTTCTTGATTACATTTTGAAAAATGGTGCTTTAATACATTACCACTTGACGCTCTCCCAAGATTGTAAATTTTTCTACATTTATATAATTTTATAAGAATAATCTGTTGTAAGAAACAGTGGAAAACTGTTTCCTAAAGTAAACTCTAAGACATTAATAGTCTTAATATAATTATGACTTCAGTTCCATTAGATTGAAAAAAAATTCAAAACTTAAATTATTTCTGTACTGCAGGACTTTTAAGGACTTTTATTATGATCATTTTCACTGGGAAAATAATTTCATGAATAGATAATACATTGTGTTCTTAAAATTTAGTGGTTTTGAAATTTACTTTACTTGACTGAATTTTTACAAAACATAGTATATTAATAATTATATAAATGATAAAGAATAAAACAATATGCTGTTTATATAACGGTCAATTTTATTTTTCAAATATAGAATTTCTCTTATTATTTTCCTATTTTTTTAAATAGCACAATCAAGATATCATACTTACATAACTTTTTGTATCGGTTTGAAACTTTCAATTGCATTTTGTATGTTCATCAGGTTTATATTTTGAAATCTGTTACAACTCATTTCAGTACCTTTTGTAATCCATTTATTTGTCTAAATCTTCAGTGATTTCACTACTTCCTAAACCTACCACACTGTTAAAATGCTAGTCGTGTGATTAAGGACTGCAGTTGATCTTTTCATCCATCATCCTTGAGTTTGCTTTTAATAACACAGTCAGTTGGAGGTGGAAAATCATTGAGCAGAGAAGGTTAAGATGCAGACACGGTAAGGGAGGCTTCTTTCTTTTCTCCCACCATTGCTTTCTACCTTGTGAAATGTTTATTTGGATTGACAGGTTCTAGATGGCAAATCAAACGTAGGAGAAGTATTCTGTACTTTCTTAGTAGTTTTCATCTTCAATACTTAGAAAAACAAGTTTTAGTCAATGGGGAAATTATCAAATTAAGTTGGGTGAAGTCCAAGGCAGAACTTTGGCAAATAATGCCAAAAGAATGTACCCTGAAGTTTTTCAAGATTTTAAATAACTTCTGATTCTAATCCTGTTGAGAAATGCTGGGTTTCATAAAGCCAAATAGATTCATTTGCTTTGAGATGTCTCTGAGCTGTTCATTTGATATTATGAATTATAATCACTGAAAGGAAGTAGAATATAGGGGATGCCCAAATAAATATAACTAATTATGAAAAATGTTTTAGAAGAATGCCTCAAACTAGAATGCTACAGAATACATTTTGGAAACAGTTGCTCTGGATTGAAGTGAGTGTTCTATAGTTGATAAAACATGGAAAATTATGTTGATGATTGTTTTTAATTTACTACATTCTTTGAAATGTACATTTCATTAATCATGATGGGTAGAAAAATATCAGGAAAATATTGCTTTTATTTATTAATTGAATATATTGCAGAAATAGGAAGAGAGTAAATCTTCCAGGTTTTCAAGAAAAATAACTACTGCTCCACTTAATTCAAAAGAAAATGCTCCTTTATATTTAACATTAGATTAAAATCATATTGATAAATAAGTACTTAATATGGGAAACCCATTTAAAAAGTGTGGCCAGATTTTTTCATTGAGTTGGATACAAAAAACTAATTTCAGGGTGGTTGAGGGGATTGGTCCTCATTTTAACTATCTATAAATAAGGCCTGAATCCAGCTGACTGGAGCCCAAGACATGCTAGGACACTTCATATTCAATACACAGACCTATAAAGAGAAGAAAAATGAGCCTTGTCCAAAATTCTTACCTCAGCACCCACTGGCAAAAATAAAATGTAAGCTGGGGACCAGGTCTCTTTAAAGCTGATTTTTTTTAAACTCTCAAACAGGCCTCTGGTGGTTACAGATATTGATCGTGAGAAAGTAATCTGTTCAGGTTTGGGGGCATGCCAGTACAAATTGTGGAATGTATTCCTTCCTCTCCAAGGACATGTTGGGCTTTTTATATTGTCTATACTGGTTCACTTGTCAGCTGTCTACCCTATTTGACATGAATTATATTGTACCTTTCGTGGATGCGTAATTAAATATATTTTAAAAAATAAGAAATTTTATTAATATAGAATCTTTAGCCTGAGTCAAAACATTTTTTTCATCTTTTGTAACCCTCATTTTTCTTCCATAATCATTATTTGATTCCCTCTGGCTGCTGCTACTTATTTGTAGTAGTACCATTCATCCATTGAGACCTTTCCATCTGTCACACAGCTTTGCTTTCTTTCCCCAGAAGCTTTATTCTCCTACTGTGCCATGTTTACTTTTTTCTTTTGTGTCTTTCTTTTCTCCTTCATAATTATTTCTTCCTTCTTCTTCTTCTTCTTCTTCTTCTTCTTCTTCTTCTTCTTCTTCTTCTTCTTCTTCTTCTTCTTCTTCTTCTTCTTCTTCTTCTTCTTCTTCTTCTTCTTCTTCTTTTCTTCTTTTTTTCTTCTTCTTCCTCTTCTTCTTCCTTTTTCTCTACTAGTTACATTAAACTTTCTTTTGTGCAAATGTTTTCATCTTTTTAATGTAGGTGGTGTTACTGTAAAAACGTACACCAGGCAAATGATGCTTAATTAGATAAAGATATGATTCAGAAGGGACATTTTGATTATCATTAAAGACAGATATAATTTTAAAAAATTCTATATGGCCTTGTTATGTTATGTAAAGGTAGAACTGTAAATCCACCAGAATCCTGAATGTTAAGTAAAGTGGTAGGAATTACTTCAGTCAGTATTTGCATATGTGTAAACAGTGATACTGACATTTTATTAACCTTGTGTCGATATGCTAAGTTTAACTGCTTATTAAATCCTATTTACTCTGAAATTTAATGCTTAGAAATACTTAAAGACTGACATTTTTGGATACCATTTCATCTCAGCTTACCATCAGGTTCTATTAAAAGGTACATGTCTTTGACTAGACAACAGATTCTAGGTTTAGAAAGAAAAATGCAAGCAATCGTGAGACATTAGATAAATGAAAAGTTTCCATTGTGCTCGCTTTACTGGAGAAATTTCTTTAATCTTGTTATTGTTAAGACTTGTTATATCCAGTCAACTAAAATAAATTAATTCCTTTCCTTATGTTTGCAGATGACCAAGAACATATATCTTAAACTGTCACTGTTTTGATGGTGCTTGAACTTACTTCCTGAGGGGAAATGTGCTGAGCAAAATGGGCAACTTCTGCTATAAAGGGTGTCAGGGTATGTTTGAGGGAGGAGACTACAGACTTTTAAGACATTCAGTGTGGAGCAGTACATTGAAAATGTTTTCTGAGTGATGATTACATTCTGATGAACAGACTCAGTTACAGTCGGAA
Source organism: Solenodon paradoxus (assembly GCA_004363575.1). Classification (NCBI taxonomy): domain Eukaryota; kingdom Metazoa; phylum Chordata; class Mammalia; order Eulipotyphla; family Solenodontidae; genus Solenodon; species Solenodon paradoxus. The sequence continues at coordinate 59,523 of RJWH01001197.1, forward strand.
AGAAAAGAAAAACAACCCTGCAGCCTTTAAAAACAGTGCTTAAAGGATGTTAGAGACATATTAAGAATAGAATAAAAGAATGATACTAGCAGTCAAGAAAGTAGTAGGTAAAGAAGTATGAAGGAGGGAACAATTAGCATAGAGAAGGGTGCAAGAATTTATGTGTGCATGTGTGTGTGTTAGTGCATGTGAGTGTAAAATAAAAGATTAACTGAAACCTTAATAATTACTTGCAACTGACTCTATAGCTGTACTAGAACAATGAAAGATGGGAAGTCAGAATTCTACCCTATAAGAAATTTGTTAGTTTTGGATTTAAGATGAAAATATAAATAACTATCATATAGTCCAACTAACTTTAAAAGATATATCATTTTTTTTTCTAGGACTATGATAAAATGTCTTGTTAAGAGAACAACTTTTTCTGGGATAATGATATAAAAACTGGATGAATTTAAAAAAATAACAGGTTAAGTCATTGTTGAGAAACCCAAAGTAAGCAAGTTATGAAGGGTTAAAGTCTCAGGAAAAAAGGAAGCATAGTGAGGTGAAATTGTCATTCTGTGACATGATCCCCCCCTGAGAGATTCATATATTCCTAAACTTCATGGGAAAAAAGTACAAGAAGTGAAGGATAAACAGAGCTTTTGGCAATTTCACAGTGCTGAGACAAAAACAAGTTATTAAGCCACTAAAGTTATTAAGCTACTAAAAAACCTGTTTAGAGTTGAGAACCCAAAAGGGCTATGTTCTCAGAGTAAGGACAAGATTGAAATAAATCAGACCTCACAAATTTTGAAGCCCAATCCCAAATAATCTTAATTCCTAATAAAAAGAAGATGATATTTCCTACTTAAACTGCCTGCCTGGAGAAAAGAATATAGTATTATTCAGAGACTATAAGCATTTATACTGTGTATGTGGAATTAAATTGGAAAAAATACCATATTGCTAGAAGGTAAGAAAGAAATGAACAAAATCCCAGAAAGAAACAAAAATGAGAAAGAAGACCACAGATCTTGAAATATTGAAATTTAGGATATACAACTTAAAATGTCTGATTAATACCTTTTTTCTTTTGAAAATATTTATTGATCTAACATTGGTTAAGTCAACATTGCATAAGTTTCAGATATATAGCATTTATTTTGACAAACACACGTATGATCATTACCAAAAATTAAATTTCCATCTACCACTATACAATTGACCACCTTTGCCCATTTTACCAACCCATGTTCCCCTTCCCCTTGAATATAAAATTTCCCTGGAGTGCTTCACGCAAAGTAGAATCAATAAATAGTAATCACATGGATATTCCAGAGCTGTAAAATAAAATCACTGAATAATAACTCAGTAGATAGCTTTAGCAGTCCATTGACATAGCTGAGAGAAGAATAATAAACTGGATGGTAGATAAGTAAAAACCTTTAAGGCTGTAGGATTTAGCTGCCATGATAGAAGGACAGGATCTGAGTTTATAATTCTGCATTAAGAAATGGGAAAACATGAAGAAATATATATATATATATATATATATCAGATATTGTAAAATAGATACAGAACTATGACCCTTGAGAGAATAAAAACAAATGAGCTAATATAGCTAGAATTAATCTCTTTAGCATTCTGCATGAAGTCAATTCTGGTCCACATCAAAGGAATGAAAAACAAAAGAAGTTTTTGCAGTTTCTGAGTGAAGGGACAAAAATAGAGAACAAGGAGGATGAGGTTACTAAAATTTTCAGGACAAAATATCAGATAGTCTAGCTATTCAAGGAAAACATTAAAAAATCAGTATGCTCTAATAGAAATATGTGCTTGCATATGGTAAAATTACTGAAGTTGTCTAAACAATTCCCAAGGAAAGAAAAATTACTAGGGATTTTAATGCCAAGAGATCATACAAGGCTGTGAATTGTTTATGTTGCCAACAGCCAGCACAGAATGACATTATGAAAATTATATTATTGAAATCAAGGTGAATCTAGACATTGTCTGATAGGTAAGTATGTAAATATAGTTTCGATGTTACCAAATTGGGTCACAAGTAACTGAGTTGCTTTCTAGAACAAAGTTCAAAATACTTAAAGGAAATAAAGTAAAATCCAGTGCTCAATAATAAAAATCTATGGTATATGACATCTAATAAAATTGTTCCAAGACATGAAAAGAAGCAAGAAATGAGGACGATTTGAAAAGATCCAACAGAATGACTAGAAAGTAAAAGTACAAACTATGAGATATAATTATTAAGAGATAGGATTAACAGGATATTAGAAAATACAGAGAACTAAGCCAGTGACTTTGTTGACATAGCAAAGTAGCCAAAATAAAGCACTAAAAAGAGACAAAACAAAATAAACACTGATGTAGTATTTGTGGGACATTATTAAATATTTTAATATAATATAAAATAATATAATTGGATTTCTGGACAGAAAGAGGAATAGAAAATATTTGAAAGAACGATTGTTGAGTATAATCCAGATTTGATTTTAAAATATATAAACCGATATATTAAAACATGCAACAAACTCCACATAAAATAAACTTAAGAAAAACTGCTAGAAGAATTCGTAATTAAATTACTGAAAATAAGTGATAAAGCATCCAGAGAAACAATACAGAAGAGCAAAGATAAAAATTATTCTAAGTTTCTCATCGGAAATTATGAATCATAAAACAAAATGATATGTTTAAAATAGTACTGAATAAAATTCTTTAATATGTTATGAAATCATTTTTACAAAATAAAAGAAAATTATTTTTTTTTTTCAGACAAAAGGAGCTGGGGAAAATTTATCATCATTGAGTCTGCACTATTAGATAGGTACAAGGAAGTTCAAGCAGAACTAAAATGATTAACTGATGGAAATGTAAAACTATACAAAGCACTGAAGAGCAGTGGGAACAGTAAATAGATGAATAATAAAAAAGAGAAGAATTCTCATTTAAAATGCTTAAAAGATAAGAGTTTTTCAAAGAAAAAAATGACAATGTATTACGAGTATGTAAATAATACGTGAAAACAATACACAATGACAAGAAAGAAGAAATGGCAGTGAGTTGTTGTGAAATTCTTGTATTATTCAATAAATTGTATCTATTATTGAAAGGAACACTCAGAAAGATGCATATTTTCAATCTAAAACAACCACTTAAGTAAGGGAACATTAGATAAAACTAGCCTATAGTGCAGGTAAAATGAAATAATTAAAAAGGGAAACAAAGAAGGAACAAAAATATGGAAGATAGAAAATAAAGATGAATATATAAAACAAGATAAAGATATTGGATTAAAACCAAATCACACTAATTATAACATTAAATGTAAATGGCTAAGAAAATCAACTAAAAGACAATGGTATTTCAGACTAGATATAAAACCAAGATTCATCCGTAAGTTGTATACAATAAAATTGTATACAGGAGTGCTGTGTTAAAATCATTAAAAACAGCAAGCAAATTATCAGAGATAAAGAGAAATATTTCATAATTATAAAGTGTTGAGACTTTAAGTAGAATAATCCTACTCATGCATAGGCCCAGTAGCAGAACATCAACCTACAGGAAGCAAATATGACAGATTTAAAAGCAGAAATATGCAAATCCATAAACAGTTGATAGAATAGTAGTTAACAGAACAACTAGACAGAAACCGTATGATATATAGAACACCTGAACAGGATAACAATTAGCTTGAAATTAGAAAGTCTTTTGAACTGAGTGGAAATAAAAATAAAGCATATTAGAATTTACAAAGTCAGTTCAAACAACAACTAAAGGAAAATATCTATCATTAAATGCTTAAGTGAGGAAAGAAATGAACTTCCACCTTAAGAAATAAACATGTTTAAACCAAAAATGAATAAATTGATAATATATTAAATAAAATATGTAATTGAAATATAAGACATACAGAAAGCAGAAATATTAAAGAAAGCAAAAGTTACTTCTTGGAAAAATATCCATACATCTTGAGAAAAATCAGAATTAGAGTATTAGACACATATGGAAAAAAATGAAAGCATTAACGTGGGACTGGAGACACAGAAAGAAAGTATAGCTTAGGAGAGCAGTATTTGAAATGAGTAATGCCAAACATTTTCTAAAACAATTAAAAGATATAAAGCCATAGAAACAAAAGACCTTAAAATACACAAATTTGAATATACACATATATGCATATGTATAACTAAAATTATAGCATACATGGAATAGAGTCTATGTAAACATGTCCTGTCCTAAGAACACCTTTTATTTTCAGAAGGCAGACAACTACTAATCTACAGTTAAACTATTCATGTCTATGTTAACCACTTTGAGAATATTCTTTAAAATGTGTCACTAACAAGCCAAGAGAGGGCAAAATGGAATAAGAACTTTCTAATTAATGCAAAATAAAGCAAAAAGTAGAAAAATATAAAGAAGAAATTGAATCAATACTAATCAAATAAAGATGATCTGTTTATAATCAAATATATCAGTCATTTCATTAAATATAAAAACCCTTGAGACAAATGTCAGCGAGGATAAAATTAAAACATTCTAATATATAGTTTTTAATAGGAACCTAGTAAAAGAACATAAATGTCTTGAGTCATATTTACAACCTTTTAAAATTTATTCCAATGAAAATATAGTGGAATTTGAAGCACAAAAATGTTTCTAAGTGGAAGATTTCATAATGATGAAAGGATATACTAGGAAAATGAAATATAGTGTTTTAATAGTGTTATTTTAATAAATACTTAAAAAATGAAAGTATACACATAAAATAGTATAAAATCAAAATATGCAAAGCAAAATATATTGATTAGCCTATACAGAGAATATTCTGAGGGCATATTTGGAGAGCAAACAACTTTACTGATAAAACAAGAAGATAATAAATAAAACAAGACAATGTATGAAAACAATAAAATTGTATCTAATTGATCTATTTAGAACATTGAATATCTAGCAGCCACATAAGCAATTTTCTATTAAGGTAGGTCTCAATAAAATTTCAAAAATTAAAGTCTGAGTATGCTCTGTGATCAAGGTGGTATTAAATTTGAATGTATTTAAAAAAGATAAAAATAGAAAAGATTCAGATGTTTGGAAATGAAGCTCTATTCCCCTAAACACCCTATGAGTCAGAGAAAATATGAAGAAGCAAGGAAGTATTGTGAATTTAATAATCATAATAATAATATGTTGAAATCTATGGGAGGTAGCTAACATCTGCTTAGAGGGAATTATGTAATCATAAAGGTACATGTAGAAAATAAAGGCTGAAAATCAGTGGTCCTACTATCTCAAGAGGTCTAAGAAGATAGGGAGAACTAAATACAAAGAAAGTAGCAATAAAGAAAGAATAACAAAATTGGGCTCTTTGGAACAATAACCTGAATGGAACTGCAGGGGATCATGCTAAGCAAAATAAACCAGAAAGCAAAAGAGAAGTACAGGATGGTTTCACTCATATGTGGAATATAACGAAACAAAACAAATGAATGGACAAATCTCAACAAAACTCACAGGACTCGAGTGTGGTTACCAGGGTCTTGGGAAGGAAGGAGGGAAAGAAAGAGGAAATGGTGATGGTAAATTGTACTAGAATTCTGATGGTAGGTGTGTTGTGAAGCAGATTAAGGTATGATTTTAATATCCTAAAATAAATATAGTAATGTAAAACATAGAAAAAATTAAATTATTTAAGAAAAAGAAACTTGAACAGAAATATAAACAAATGTGCAATTAAAAACTCAACAGAGCCAGGAGTTTGTCTTTTGAAAAGAGTAACATGCTGATAACCTCCCAGACTTAAAAGGGGAGAAAAAAGAAAGAGGAATAATGTTCCAATATCAGAAATTAAAGAAAGGACACATAACTACATTCTGATCATATAAAAATTCTTAATCCTAATAATATGAATAATATGGCAATATGTTTGAAAACTTTTATGAAATTCAATTCCTGGAAAACTACAATTTATCCAGCTAGAAACAAAAAGTAATATAAATATGGATGGCATTATATTTATAAAAGAAATTGAATGTATAATTAAAAATCCTCCTGCAAAGAAAACACCATGTCTAGAAAAATTTAATTTTAAAGGAAGACATAACAACAATCTTAACATAAGCTTTTCCAGGAAATGTTTTAAAAAGATGGAATTTCTTATATGATAAATATTTATTTTATGCATTTAGCATAAACTTTATACTTATATCTGACAAGGCTTTACAAGAAATAAAAATAACCAACATTTTATGGACAAAGAGAAAATAAAATCTTAAACTTCATGTCAGCATATAAAATCTAATAGCACATGAAAGTTTTAATACATACACAAAAAGACAGATTTATTTCAGGAATCTAAGTTTGTTCACTGTTCAAAAATTAATCAGCATTTTTTATTTCATTAATAAAATAAAGTAGAATAATCATATGATCATTCTAAAAGACATAGATAAGCATTTGAAAAAACGTTGATTCATGAAAAAAAGTTGCAAGTAATCTACAAATAGAATAACATTTTCTCAATCTACCAAAAGCATTGACAAAACGTGTATTGTTGTGAATATTGAATTATGTATAAAGTTCAATTACTAGGTCCAGTGGCTCCACTCCTAAATATATGTGTGTGTGTGTATTTCCACAGTGCGTAGGTACATATACCAGAAACATGTAAAAGATTGTTCATCAAGACATTATATTAGTTTCTAACCAGAAACAATGCACATTTGATTAATAATAGAATAGGTAAATTATTATGAGTTCAAATGAGAAAATATTGTACATCAACAAAAATGAGCTTCATGAGAAATGTCAGTGACCCTCACAATCATGATATTGTGCAAAAGAAGCCAATGTCATAGAATATAAGTAATTTCATTTGTATGAAGTTCTAAAGTTCTATGGTAATGGAAATCAGAATAATAGCTCTATTTACAGAAAGTGAAAGAAGTAACAGAAGGATGAATTCAGGTCTGGTGGCAATTTTTATATCTTTACCTGTTTAGTGAATACAGGAACATTTTCACTTGAAACAGTTTATTAAGATGTATAGTATTTGCCTACTTTGCAACAGGTGTATTTGAAATATGCTGAATTTTGCCTCCCCCAAGATTCAGAGCCCTAACTCCCAATATAATTATATGTAGAGAAGGGAATTCTGAGGATTAAATGGTTTTAATTGAGGTCATGAAGGAGGGCCCTCAGGATGGGATTAGTGGCCTTATAAACAAAACACCAGCGTTCTGTCTCTGTCATATAAATGCAACAAGAATGTGGCCGTCTGCTAGCCAGGAAGAGATCCCTCTTCAACAGACATCCTCAAATCAAACTTCTAGCCTGCATAATGGTAAGAACATAAATTCATGTTGTTTAAACCACTAGTCTACAGAATTTTGTTATGGTGAGCTAACTAAAATAGATACATAGCTTTTTTTGATTCAAACTGTATTCAGTTTTTTTAAAGACCATTTTCATAAATAGTAAAATATTTCAGGCAGGACATGGGCAGACAATCATTAACAATATACAATGCCTTTCAAGCTCCCTTCTTCAATGAGCTACGAAAATCAGAAAACCACTACAAAAAAAAAAAAACAATGAGGGCTTCATTTGATGCTCTGATGGGAAAGTTGAGAGTGAGCGTTGACATTTGACATTTAGCATGTTGTTTAACAACTTTTCACAACCCGGCCCTGACTTTCAGGAAGAAAATGATAATGGCAGAATGATCAGTCTGAAGATCCACACAGAAGAACCACTGCGCTTTTGAAGTCCGGTCAGATTGCCTGACATAAAAGTAACCACTCTTTTGCCATCAGGTCTCCACAGGTCTTGCGTTTAAGGGAGTCAAGTCTATGCTGAAAGTGGAGAGAGAGAAGAGGACATAAAAACAAATTTGTTTTCCCATACCATGAGATATTTGTTCCAAGGTGGCTAAAGTGTGTCATCATCAAGGCACCCCTCCCCCCAAGAACTGAGAAAGTCTCTCAAAGCTAGAAGGGAAAAGTGTCTCCCCACACCATATCAATGCAGGTTTGGAGACATTTCTGTTAGTGACATATGCCTTTTTCCCCCAAACAACTGTGAAATGTTCTGTGTGATAACAACATAGCTTAAAACAAAATTCTTCAGTTAAAAAAAAAAAATTTCAAAATGTACAGTCAACAGTCACCAAAAATGCACACACTTCACTTGGCATCTCCAGTACCTTCAGCGCTCTGTTTCTGGTCTGTTTTGGCATCTCCATTTTCTTCTGCAAGGCTATTACCATCAGGTTTCCCCTTTTTCTCTTTGGTTACCTTCTCTCCCTTCTTTGCAGGGCTCTATTTAGGCTTGGGTTCTGGCTTTGAAGGAGCAGGTTTAGCAGATAACTTTGCAGATCTTCTCTGTGGTTCATCCTTCACCCTGGCTTTATATCCTTTAGAATCCCTTGCAGCTTTTCTCTTGGGCATGGTGGAGACTACTGCAGCAGCACGTAGGCACTGGATGCTGGGAATGCAGTGGCATGCAAGCTTTGATTGGTCAGGGTCATTCATACCTCTTATTCACACTGCTCAATGGATATATTACTTTTATAAAATGTTTACTTACAATAAATGCAAAAATGTACATTGATGGTTTTTAGAAGTGGTAGAAAGGTACGGATCTTGGCAGAGAGCAGAGACTGCATCACAGCAGTGATACTTGGCATGTTCTTGAAGAAAGAACATAAGAAGTCAGCAGTGGAGAATGAGCTTGCGGCATTTTAAAAATCAGTGATGGTGCAGGGTCAGGGATTCCAGCTTGAAAATGGATTATCTAAGTATCAGAATATAAAATGTAAATTATTATGCCTGAATAGAAGTAGTCTGTGGTGTACACACACTGGAGACAAGAAAATCTTATGGGACAGTGATATAGTAGCTCAGATAGAACGGTTTTGGAATGTGTGTAAATAAAACATTGTTCTGTGCAGGCCTTTGATATTTGTTTTAAATATCATGTTTCTCACTGTTCTCTGTTCCTTTTAATGACCAAAAGTACTCTCTACCAATAGAAGTATCTATAGCTATATACAATATGCATATATGTAGCTATAATACATATACATAGTATGTATATAAGCATGACAATCACATAAATACAAACTAATCACACATACACATGTACACAGACATTTTATATAATTTATTGTTTAAATAAAAATAGTTATATGGCTCATTTGTAAATAAACTGAAAATGCTAAAATAACATAATAATATTGATTCCATGTAAAATTATTGGACTAGACTTATTAAATAGATTACTAAACCTTATAAGAAACATTTAATATGTAGCATTTGACGTTAAGAAAGCATTTATGTGTATGTGTGTGTGAATACACAGCTTAGCCTAAAGGAAAGAATTCCTTAAACTTTCCTGTTGTCAGTAAGACTGTTTCAATAATAGTCAATAACGAAGAACATTTTTTGTTATATATAATCAGTAATCTACATGACATTATATGTGTTTATATGTTATAGACACTCAGAAGTGTAAATGTAATAAATATTATTTTGTAGAAAAAAATGTATACATAGTGTAGAAGTCATGTCTCCCTTGAGAGAAAATCATGTTTTCATATCGAAATTTTCAGCATTGACATGAAATCATAGTCAAATATAATCACTTTGCAATTTCAGTCAATATGGTTCAAAGAGTTCAGAAAAATATGGGCCTCTTTTCATGTTAAGGCCCTCTAAAGATTAATGCAGTTAAAATAATGGAAGTTATTTCTCTTCTTTTGTTTATTATTTTGTGTTTTCTCTCGGTGAGTCTGGCCAAAATTTCGTCTATTATGTTAAGCCATTCAAAGCACTTGATTTCATTAAACCTTTGAATATTTTAAAATTTTATTTCATTTCTTTCTGCTCTGATTTTAGTTTTTCTATCCTATTAACTTTTGCTTTTTTTCTTCTTTTTCTAGTTATTTTAAATGTACACTTAGATTTTTAAACTTGTGATTATTTTTGTTTCCTGAAATAGACCTATATTGTTTTAAACTTCCCTCTTAGTACCGCTTTTGTGGCATCCCATCACTTCTAGTAAGCTGTGTCTTCATTTTTCTTTGTCTCCAGGTATTTTTTTATTTTACCTTTGAGTTTCTCACTAACCCAACAGTTGTTCTGTAGCATGTAGTTTATTTGCCCAAACTTGTGGTTATCCTATTTTTCTTCTTTTGATTGATTTCTATTTTTATACCATTATGATCTGCGAGAATTACTGATATAATATTGATATCATGGGGTGTGCATCTCAGTTGTCTTAGATGTGGATGCTTGTGTCTCTGGAGAGAAAATTTGTCCTGGTACATGGACGGTGTGTCAGAAGAAAAGAGTTTAGAAGTGAAATAAGAGGTTGTATATTCAGTAGGAAGAAAGTAAAGAAGTACATCCCCAGATAGATTTGGGACTAGACTATTTTGAAAAGGAAGCCATCCCCAAGGGTTAGAGATCTGAGTTTTTAAAAGATTCTGGCAGGTAAGTCTACACCCTAGGGGTGTTCTGAGGGGGGATAAGATTTCTTATTAGCCTTTTAGTGCCTTCTGTTTAAATTGATTGGAGGGCTTTAGGTTGGCACCCTTTTATGATTTATTACTTTTGTTTTCTCCAACAGTCTGTAACTCTGAGCATCTAAGCATCAGCATGTACATTTGAAATTGATAGACAGCTATACTTTGAACTTAACTGATTTCCTGGCTCTGGTTTGTTGTACTTTAAACTGAGTTGATGCCATTTTATCACTTTCTGACTTTGTATTCTGTTGCTTTGAGTATCAGCATTCCATTCTGAGCTTTCTGGTTCATTTTCTAGCTGTTTTTTTAAGCTGAATAGGTGACCTGGCCTTGTCTTCCTTTCCTCTCTACCTCAGCTCAAATTCTTACCTAACAATATTAGTCTGTGCAAGTTTATTGAGATTTGTTTTATATGCCAACATATGTTCTATCCATGAGAATATTTTGTGAGCACTTAAAAAAAGTAAATTGAAATATATGTTTAGTTGTTTTTGATTGAAATGATCTGTAAATATCTATTAAGTGCATTTCATCTAATTTGTCATTTAATGCCATTGTTTCCTGTCTGGATGATCTGTTTGTTGTTGTAAGTGGGGTGTTAAAGTCTCCTACTGTTATTGTGTTGTTGTCAACATCCCTCTTTAGGTCTGTGACTATTTTGCTCTACATATTTATGTTCTCATATGTTGGACATTTGTTATATATTTCTGTTACATTGATCTATCTTTCATTATATAATGTCCATATTTGTCTTTTGTTACATTTTTGGTTAGAAGTCTATTTTATCTGATATAAGAATAGCAGTTCCTGTCTTTTTAACTTTCCCACTGACTTTGAGTACAATTTTTCCATCTTTTCACTTCACTTTAAGCCTATGTTTGTCTCTATAGCTTAGGTGAGTCTTTTGTAAGCAACCTATAACATTGTTTTTTAAGACTAAAAAAGGCATTACAGAAGGCCAACTGGCACATGAAAATATGTTCAACATCTCTTGTTACTAGAAAAATGCAAGTCAAAAGAATGAGAAATTATCTCACACCTGTAAGAATGATTATCTTCCAAAAGTCAAGAGACAAATTTCGGCAAGAATGTAGAGAGGAGGGAACTATTACACTCTGCTGATGAGAATGTAAATTGGTCTAACCATTATGGAAAGCAATATGAAGATTCCTCAGAGAGTGAAAAAAAAAAATGATCTAGTTATCCCATTCCTGAATGTTCAAAATAACAAAAAAAACACTGATTTAAAGAGAGATATGAACACTTATGTTTTCTGAAATGTTCTTTACAATAGCCAAGACTAAATGCTCATGGACAGATGAATGTCTAGAGAGGACATAGGATATATGCAGAATGAAACGACACTCAGCTATTAAAAAAGAAAAACCTGCCATTTGAAGAAACCCAACTGAACCTAGAGAGTATTTTGCTCAGTGAAATGAGACAGATAGAGAAAGCAAATATCATATGATTTTGCTCATGTTTGTTATAAAGAGAAACCAAAAAACTGAATGAATAAGTAAAACAAAAATTAGCTTTTAGACTTGCATCAAATTATTAGAAGCTAAATAATGAGGTTAGGAAAATTGCATCAAGGGACCAACTATATGGTGAAGGAAAGGACTCAACATTTAGTGTTGATCTTATTGTAGTAAAAACAGATGCCTGTATGCAATGGTACACACCTGAAACTTATACAATGTTATAATGTCACTTCAATAATATTTATTTTAAAAGTGAGTCGAGGGTATATATATATTATATATATACATATATATACACACACACATATGTAATATGTCAGTTCTATTTAACTTCTAATTATAGTTATAAAAACTGGGGGAGAGAATTAAAAAACATACAAAAATACTGGAAATTGATAAAAGAATTCCAGTTTATAAGTTTAAATCTCTATAGTAAGAAAGACAAGTGTTATTTATACCCAGAAAGCCTAAAAACATAAAACATAATACAGAGGAGATTCCAAGTTTGAGTTCAAATGAGTAACACATTTGTGACAGCACACAAAATGTAGTGGTCGAAATCTTAATCTACACAGAGAAATGATCAGGTGTAAAGGGTCCTGGAGAGAAAAATTTAGCACAAGAGCAGGAATAAGCCCGTTGCCTTTGTGAAGTTATTGTACTTTTTTAAAAAAAATAAAGTATAGTTAGTTTAAGAACTAATTGAGAATGACTTATACTAGTTAGGAATCATGAAGAATGATAGAACTGGAGATTCTTAAATTGGTAAAATTGAAATTTGAGAATAAAAATAATAATTGAGAATCATAACAACGGAGATTACCATTTTCAATCTATGTATGCTATACGTATGTCTGGAAAACTAGTTTTATCATATTACTCTAATAGTTAATATCTATTGAGGATTTATATTAAGCAATTTACAGGTATCATCTCTCTTAATTTATATCTAATTTTATTCCATGAAACAGTAATGCTTATTTTACAAATAAGGAAACTGAGGCTTAGGGAGATTAAGTAAATTGTTCAATAACAGAGCTGAAAAGTGGCATAACCGCTCCCTAGTACTCTATAACGTGTAGTGGTGTGTATTGTGGATGGTGCTGGAAATCCAACTTCAGAATTGTGGCTCTGGGAAACAAAGAAATAGAAACTGACTCGAAATGGCCTGAGTGCCTTTTGGAAGGTTGGCAGTAAATGTGTCACCAAACTCTGGATTCAATCAAATGTTTGGTACTGTCCAACTTCCCATATGGTCGGGAGGTCTGGATCTGTCACAGATGTCGCAAGCAGCTTCCCGCATCACCTGCAAGACATATGTGACATAAATGGAAAAGCAGGATTACTGAAAGTGTGCTCCCAGCTGAGCCTGTGACCTAGACGTGAAGATCAGCACAGCAGCCAGCATGGGAACTGGGCAAACATGGGAGAGGGTCCACGGTAAGACCCTGAGTCAGTCAGCTGCTGAACAGGGTGCCGAAACAGGGCACATGAGTAGGCAGAGTTGGCAAAAGAAAAGCTCTAGGGACACATTAAATCACAACTTCTAACAATGTGGCATGGCTGTGTAAACAACATCAGACAGGCCAAACTTACATGCAAAAAATCAAAGATTGAGTGACTCATTTTGGGCAAATGTGTCTGGCAGCCTAGAAAGAGGAAAGGCAAGGCTGCAAGTACAATATGCTCTACAGACAGAGGAGAGCGTTCCAGCCCAAAGACAGTTTCCATGTGTACAAAGTGTGGAAAATCTGAGACATGCACTGGGCTCTTCAGCCACATTCTCACCCTTGGAAAACAATCAGCCAACAGAAAAATCTCCAATTTAAATGACAGCAAAATGCTTGGAGTTATCTGACCAAATTAGCAACTGAGATATTCTAGGGACTTAATTTGCACATTGAGTTTTAATAGTATTTTATTTGTATAGCAGATTATATAACCAAAAATGTTAATGGGAAAATGATTTTATTTGACTGGGAAATTGGCACCCTGACTAATTGTCTGAAAGGGAGCCAATTTTAAAATTCAGATGCTGTTTGAATGAACTGGTATTGGCTGAATTAGAATTTATTGTGTAAAATACACAGTTTTTAAAAATAGCCTAAGGAAAGAAAAAAGGGCTCAATGAACTAAGTTCGTGTACTGTGCTGAGTTCTGGAATGGATTTCAGGATGGTGCAATTAAGACCATCAGAGAAGAATCTTGGGATGGGGCTGGGGTGGAAGACGAATAAAGGATGTGGAATGAATATGCAGTATGTGTGTGTGTATGTGGTCAGAGTAACTAGGAGCATGACTTATCATCTGTCTGCCACCTTGTAGACAGCACATTTCTACCAAATACCTGACTACCTTTTTATAAATTATTTGGAGTTTCATACGCTCATCTCATGTTGCTTAGGATTATGTGTCACTCATATTTAGGAATGAGCATGCTTCTGGTATGATATTTAGAATACTTGCCAAAATTAAATAAAAATAAGGTTGAGGAGAAAGCGCTGAAAAAACTATTTTTTTTAAATATTTTTATTTACCAATTATGATTATCCTTTTTTTTTTTTTTTTTTTGAGGAAGAAGCATCCTTATTTTATTTTATTTTATTTAGTTGTTCATACTTGGTGCTGTCCCTGGGGCTCAGGATTCGAATCCAGGAATATGTGGCTTGATCCTTTGGAGATGATTAACCTAATTGCTGCTCAGGGTGTGCCTTATAATTATCTTATTATGTTGACTAGTCTCATCCATTTCCCTAAAGAATCATGGATCTTGTAATTAACGGTTGAAATTGCCCTTTTCTTTTATGAGGGCATAGCCTCTTCTCGTTACTTGCCTTTAGGATACGGACAGCACAAGATTTCCCTAGAAAGCCAGACCTTTTCTTCTCCACCCCACCCCCTCCCAGCCCTACTTTTTAAGACATCTTCAAGTTGCCATAGACCAACTGTGAGTGTTAAATGAATATCTTTGACAGGAGCTAAGTCTTTTGGGCATTGAAATAAGGTTTTCCTCTGTTTTTGGCATGTGAAGATTGAGAGTGTGCTTTGACACCAGTAGCAGAGGATGTGAGCAAAGCAACTTTCGGAGCATCTGAAGTGTCAGTAGAAGGGAAAATCAGCATAAGGAGAAAGCATCAAGGTGATTTCCCCACCTATGATATTCCACTAAGTCAGCCTGCCACTTGCCACTCTTGGCTGATGGGACCTCCTTCTATGTTGTTAAGTGCCTGGTAAACTACCTGTCAGCTTCTAGGGCTGTTCAGTTCTTACACAGAAACACAAAGGTGGAAACAAAAGCAGCAAGTCTTGAGCTCAACTACAAAATTTAAAAATAACATCTCATACTTTCTCTTCTTATATACATTTAGGGGACACTTTCCCCTTCCTGCTATGTTTGCTGACATTTCTGAAAGAGGTGAAATAACCCATTTCATGAAGAGAAGGGTTTTCTCCTAGTTATCTGGTCTTTTATTTAGATTTGGGACTAAAATATGTGATACTATTTCTGCATTTTGAATGGATGAAACATTTCATTGATAATACTAAAGTTTCTTAAAGATTTTTTTAGTGTATAATTTGCATAAATACAAGTGTAACTTAAAAATGTAGAACTGGTGGATTTTTTTCAAACTGCATATATCCATGTAACTTGTACATATATTAAGAAATAGAAAATTACTCATGCTTAATTTTTTGGTAGATGTGTTTTCCAAATGCTTTTATTCAGTAGCTTTTCAAATCTTGGGGAAAAAAAGCCATCTCCTTAAAATGGTAACACCTGTACTCAAATAACTATTTTCTCAATGTATTCCCTAATAGCATCAGCAAATACTTTTCATTAATGTTTAATTCATTGCACATAGCAACCTGTAATACTATAGGAAAGGAAATAAATTAGCATTGCAGAATATGAACATTTGCTACATGGCAAAACTGTTCATTTTGGCAACCATTTTGCATTTTTAAAGCTACAAGCACCCTGCTTAGCAGAACTCCAAACAGAGGAGCAGCAAAATGGGAGGAAGGTGCTGCGCCTAAATGAAGGAAGGCTGAGGGGTCAAAACGTTTGCTGGATGATTTCACTACTGCTGCCCCATATTCATACTCTGACCAAATGACTGAAGAGAGCCCCATGTGGGACTGCAAACTTGCTGAGAATGGATGAGAAACCTTCTGCTCTGCTGGAGTTTGTAAGTAGTTTCTAAGAACTGATTTCTGCAGAAGTGAAATTGATTGGATTGTTTTATTTTTCTCCTGGCAAGAAGTGTTTTCATGTCTGCATATTCCTCTCCCTGTTCTTTTTGGTTGGCTTGATGACAAAATCTTCTGTAAGAGCCAGACACATGTTGTCTTTTCTGTGAAGCCCTCCTGATTATTTCTGCCTTGGCCCCTGCTCCTTCTTGGATTCTGTGGCATTGTCTTTAATAACTTCTACTTTATCTCAGAGCTTAACAATAAACTCAGCCTCATCACTCATTCATTAACTAAATTGTGAATTCCTAGAGAGCACATAATAATATCTCTCTAACTTTGTATGTTACCATCCCAGATTGCTTTACTTACACCTCCACCCCTTCTATCTGAATATAAACAGAGACTCAGTTCCAGGTGTGAGAGTTGATTGGCAGACTTACAGGTGAGGTTAAGACAATTACAGATCATCAGGTACTAAAGTTCCTTCCCATTAGCAGAGTTGTTTCTTCAGATTGACCCACTGATTGATTAGCCAACAATCCACTGCTGAGTTGGGAATGAGCAACCATCCATTCAGACTACATGGTGAAGCATCCTAATGAAAGAAAACTTAACCATTAAGCTATCTTCTAAACACTTGCATTCTGGGGAAGAAAAAAAAAAGTATCTGCATCTTACTAAGAAAGAGTAAAATTAAAGCTCATGGTCCTTAAATGTGATTGACAAACACTTCTTTTTATCTTGTTTTAAATAAGAAGTTACCAAGGAAAGTAACACATTGACAGATGATCATCCTATTAATATTGTCAAAAGAAAAGGGGAAGTAGGGATGTGGCTGAAATCCTTTCTCTTCCATGGAGTTCTAGCTGACCTCCATCTTTTTCTTCCTCCTTGAAGCCAATCAGAAGGTCTTTTGCCTTTTCCTTCTACATTACATCTTTTAAAATAATCTTTTCTAGAGGATGGAGAGACAGATGTGAAAATCATAGTATTTCTTTTAGAAGATGTATTAAATTTTATTGATTAAATCATACATACAAATGTTTGGAAATACTGTAAAAATCAATGAATATTTTAATATATTCAAATGAAATATATATTTAGGCATTGAAAAAACAGAACATGAATATTAGAAGTATATGCATCGGACAGACTATAGGTTTAATTTTGACTCCCATTTAAAATGCATTTGCTCTTGGCAAGTTATTAAACTTTTAATCTATGGAAAATAAAATACGTCTCTCAGGTTGTTGTGAAAATTAAATGTATCCATGTATGTAAAGCTCTCATGTGTATGGCACATGGTAAATGTTTTATAAATATTAGCCATTATGTAATAATGCCTATCATTGTATCATATATAATATGCTGGAACTAGTGATAAATAATTAAAGACCAAAAGGACAAGCAATTTCAAAATGAAACATTTGAGTATTATGGATAAGAAGGAATCTGTCTATATTTAATAGCTAGATCTTTCAAGTTCTTGTGTCATATTAAGCAAACAAAAAAATAGAAGCTAATAAATAAAGAATCATAAATGGTAACTACCAATGAGAGCAAAATTACTATATTTTCTTTCATGTAACTAGGTGTGCTTAGAAGTTATTTAATTTTCAAGTGTATTAATATTATATTAAACAGTGTTGTTCAGTGATTATTTTGTGTCTCTTGGTAAAATAGTTTTAATTAACAATTAATACACATTCTAATCTTTGTGAATTTTATAATTAGGTTTTGTAACAACCAGTAATGATATGCTAGCATAATCTAGACCATGTCTCAAACAGACAAACAGAAAAACCAATGCAAACCTTCAATAATAAATAAGAATTTTCCAAATACTTTATGAGTTTAAAAATAATTTTGAAAGTATTTGTGGTTTGTTTTGGCATCTAGGACAAAAATAGCCTTTTACCATGTGTTTGGCCTTAAATGTATTTCTTCAGATTTTCTGTATGTAATGAATGGTTTGCTTTCCAAATAGATATGTGGATCTTCCATCAGGAAGATCCAGTCTGATCTTGCCAGGATGTTACTGATTATGAGAAATAGATGCCTCATTTGCATTGTATCATTTATGAAATGTAGCAATACAAAAATACTTTAAAGAAACCTACTGACATACCTTATACAAAGGTGAATAACATAGAAATTAGAAGTTAGAAGTTAGCTAGAGTACAAGGATGTATAATGTGTACCCAAGGGGCATCAGTTCTGGTATAGAAATTATGGCATTAAGAAGAGTTAGTCCTTCTCATTTTGTAATTTTTAAAATAGGCACTGTGATTAAAATCTGAGATTACAAACACATTTAAATATACTTTCCTTAAAATGTTGATTTTTAGCAAATTTTCCTGGGAAGTACAGACAATGCTAGTTTTCATCATCTCACAAAAGTTTTACATTAAGAACATTTGAAAAGAAACAGTAATTATCATTGACCTTTCTATAATCATCAGAATCTGAAGGTAATAATCCATGTCTAAATATTTGTAGGAATTTAGTAACTAAGGAGAACAATCTTAATTAGGTTACTTCCATATTTTAGTTACATATGTGGATTTATTTATTTTGCCTAAAGAAAGGAGAGTCTGGGGGAGAGAGATGCAAACAGAAGTGATAGAGCAACATGTTTCTATCACTAATATTCAGATACGTTTGCCCCGAAAAAAAGCCCATCCAGAAGTCTGAAAAGGTGAAATCAAACAGGCATGGTTTAAGGTGGGAAGTGAATATCTTTATGGACTATATTACTTCAATTATTGAGCTTTTTATTTAACTTACATCAGTTTCAAACTTGCGGGGTTGCTGTGCTGGCTCTTGGTCATTGCTAAAACCCTTGCATTTTTTCTGAGAACCACATCCTTCGTGCTTTTTCACCCTCCCTCTTCTGCAACCCGGTTCCTTGAAGTGTTTCTTTTGTTTGTCTCCATTACACCAGCGAGCAGGGACACAGTGTTTCTGCACAGTGGGAGTTGGCAATCTCCGAAGAGGCTTTCCAGCATTGCTTTTTAGACTGAAATCATTACAATCTTCAATAGCTACTTGGATTAAAAAAGAAAGAAACGAGCACATTATTATTCTCAAAACCATCTCAATGTATAAAGAGACTATTTGCTTGGTCCTCCCATAACCCTCCTTCCCCTCCCTTCTCCCCCAACCTCTGCGCATCCTGCTCCTTGTCCCTCGGGACATGTTTCCTTCACATCCAAGTTTGGTTTGTAAGGTCCTGATTCACTAATTTTATTCAAATTGAGTATACAAATGCATTTTCTGTTGCTTCTGAATATTTTTACACTGCTTATGCAAAGGATTGTAGTCAGATATATTTTACATATGCTGATATTTAAATTGTTACCTTGAGAATGTGAAATATACCAGCACTGACCCAAGATAATGCTTTCAAACCCAGGAGTTATTAACATGAGTTAATGGGAAATTTGCTTTAGTAATAACCCCGCAACTAATTTTTAAGTAGGTGGGAATTCTTGTTTATAGTTATTCATGTATCAAATGTGTCTGCTTTTCACCAGTAGTAGCATGTGTTTATTCACATGCTCAAGAGTGACCCTAAGTGCACAGTGAAAACTCAGGGCATAAGGAGCTGTTTGCAATGCCTTCACTCTATGAAAGGGATTAGTGTATTTGAACGCATAATATTTCCAACAGGGGTTTGTAGAGTGTCGTCATAGGATTTATTTGTTCTCTTCAGTGAGCATAACTATAAATAATAAAAGGGAATGGCATGAATAAAGGGGAGAGTAATTTATGCACTTTATCAAAGCAGCACAACCGATTTATATCCTACACCCCAGTCCAGATGAATGTATATTCAAATAAAATCAAAATAATGTAACGTTTTTCATTGCTAGGTAAATGGAAAAATGCAGTAAAAGGAAAATATAGCAAACGTAGTAATTTCTTATTGCTGTTTCTTATTCTGATGTATTTTTATATAAGTACTCAGCTAAATGATGTAAGGCATATATTTTCTTAATTAAAGCTGCAATGTTCCCTGAACATGCTAGAGCTTCCCAGATGATGTCAGTCCCGCTATTCCATCCTTCTATCTCTAGTCGTCGGACCTCAAACACAGGAGCCAGTAAAGTGTTAGTAATTTTTAAAAATTTTGTTTATGCTATTTATTGTTCAGTATATTTTCATCTTTGAGCCAATTAGAAATATTTGTTAACACTTATAAATTCTAAAATCAAAGGATTTCTCTTTTTGTTAGGTTTTCATTTTACTTCTCAGTTTTCATTTGTCAGAAACAAATGCAAGTTTATCTAAAATCAGGTTCCTATAGTCCACCTTAGCAATAATTTTTAAATTAATTTTATTAAAGGATCATTTTATTGTATTGTAACTAACATTATATAGGTTTAGGATGTAAATCATTGTAAATCCACATCTGCATATAATACTTTAAGTTCACTACCTACTTCACCATAAAATTGATCTCCTCTTGCTAATATTTTTATTTCAAAATTGCTTATCAATCAAGATGCAGGTTAAATGACATGTTCCATAAAGGATTGTTTGAGTTATTTTGGGCACAATTCTGCCATTTCTTTTTTCTTTTTCTTTTTTTTTAAGGAAAGGTACAGGCAGGAATGAAGGTGAGTAGGCAGGCAGGCAAGAAGAAAAAGATGAAGCATCTTTATTTTATTTTTGTTTTAATTCACACTGGCTGTTTTCCCCAGACCCAGAACATGAACCCAGGGGAATATGGTTTGCTCCTTTGGAGCAATTGATCTAATCGCTGCTCCATCAAGGCACACTATTTCTGTTATCTTTTAAAATTCTATGGCCCATTGTCTGTACATTTCTCGCTGTGAATGTTAAGTTTTTTGCATCATAAGGAATTGTATAGTATCTCCTTCCATTGTTTCCTAGTCCTTAAGTGGTAACTAATGTATCCTTTTTTATTTCAAGTGCCTCTAAACTCCTTGCACAGTATTTTGCACATTGATACTCATTTGACAAATTGCTAACAAATAAAAAATGATTATTGCTTAGTATCTTTTCTGTGTGTCCATTAAAAACTTCCTATATTTGTGTCTCCATTAGAAAAAACAACGATCATGGCATTTATCATAAAATTAATATGGGGATAAGTCAGTACTTATGTCTTCCTGTTTCAGAAAGACATGTCTACATTAATATGGAATTAGTACAGGTGAAATGCTGTTCTTAAACAAAGTTATAAAGAATTTAGTCATAACTTTCCTTTCTCATTTTCTTCCAATAGAACTGTAATGCAGAATAGAGTGAGTAGTTCAACTAGTATCATATCTGCAAAATATAACTTCCAAATGCACGAGTTGCTCAAAAGGTTATGAATGATGTCATTTGCACCCATATAGAGAAAGGCTCTTCCCTGACTTTTCAGATATATTTACAGAGATCCAAAATGTTCTGCCTATTTGTTTATCTAAAAATGTTCCTTCGTGAATGCCAGAAAGGAATTGCTACTGTAATCCCAGGTATCAATTTGCTTCCTGTAGGATATTGCCTTATGATCCCTGCTCGGTCTCCTTTTATTTTTTTATAATCCCAAACCCTAGAGGCATCATTTAAACCTAAGTCAGTGATTTAGAGGCTCTCATGCTTTTATTTATAAATGTGTATGCTATAAAAGTTACATAGCCTGGAATATAATGAAAACTGGTCACAAAATTTTGCTTTGAAAATCACAAACACATCCTAGTAAATATAGCTTCTGCCCGGCCAGTTATTTTCGAGTAGTTGCCTCTTTGCATATGTCTGCAGTAGGTTCAGATCCATGTTAACATGCGGAAATTTGACTTTTGTGGAGTATACAACACATTCAGCATATCTGTTAATAGGCTGCCAGCTTTCTCTATCATTCGTACTTTCTGAGATAAAGACATAAAACTATTGTTTTTGAACTGAGCATTTAATAATATATGCTATGACTTTGTTTTCCTGAGGGCATCATGGGGGTTCCAGTATTAGATGAGAGGGAGAGTGCAAATAACTAACCCCTACTAAGGGATCCAGAACCTTACCAGGTGTTATATTATTTCATTTTTATACCCAAGCAACTCCTTTAGTAGTGAATAAGGGTCCCATCAGAATTGATTACTGTTATGTCTGACTTTTTTGCTTGATTGGAAGGGTTATTCCTGAACTTGCTTTAGGCCTGTTACTTCTAGGAAATGGAATAACAGGTTTTGACTCCTTACTGCTAGAGACTATTCTATAGATACCACTTGATTTGCAGATAAGCAAATGGATACTGCCTGGGTAACTAAACCGTGCTTTATGAAGGGAGAGAAAGAAGGAAGGAAGAAAAGAATAGAAAGGAGAAAGGAAGAAAGAAAGAAGCAAAGATGAAAAGAAATGGAGAAAAGGGAAAGAAAGAGTTCCAGTAAATTATTTAAAATGTGCTTTTTAGTTAAAGCTAGATTAAATAAGACTTACTGTTTTTGATTTAAATATATTAGTTTCAATTGAAGCACTCATGGTGACATAATAAAAGTGTTTCAAGGTAATGGATCATTATTTAAAGGTCACCAATTAAACTCCTTCCCCTGAATAATTTTCTACCTGCCACTCTACAGGTGGACAGCCCCACATGCACTGCTTTATCCACTTGGGCTGTAGTCACTACTGCACCACACATTTAGGTGGAAGCAAGCATACTCTCAAGACCTCAGATCAGAGACTAAACCTTGTTATTCAGAGATGTTTAGATATGGCTGGCATTAGAAGTAGTTTTCTTTTTCTCAGTGTTCATATGATTCTAGGTGTCCCAGAGAAATTGTCCAGAGATGAGGAAAATAAATGTTCTCATTCTACTTGGAGGGCCTTAAGTTTTCATTTTATATACGTATCTACCCAGGGCAAACATTTGTTTCATATTCTTTATTACCATTCAAATGCTTATTCTCCTAAGCTGATAAGTAGGACCCAGACCTGAACGTGGAAGGATTTTGTATCCAGAATCCTACAAAAGCCTGGGATGAGCTGAAATAGCCCTGTGACTCTCACTGAATAGAAACCAGATGGGGGAGATGAAGGAAAAAAAAGAGTTCTAAAAGGAGAAACTCAAGGAAAAAGCCCATTTGGGCTGAAGTTAGGGATGGGTCTTGGTTTTGTGGGGGCTCAAACATATACCAATAAGGAGAAGTGATCCTCTTTGAGGAAGAGAAAAATTCTTGCCTTTCAATTATAAAAAAATAGAGACTTTATGACCATATTGCAATTTCACCTCAGAACCATAGAAGGTTCTTGTTTGAATGAGGGACTCTGAAATGCAAGCTTTCTGTAACATTGCTTTTGAAGTAGAAGATACCCTATAAAGATTAGACATATCATGGATTGAACTAAAAGCCAAAGATAATGAGACCAGGAAACAGAAGGACATTCAATTTAGAAAGTGGGAGAGGTAAATGGTGGGAAGATAGGATGTCAAATTGCAGAAGGCAATAGAAATAACTATGTTTTCAACCATGGTCTTCTGTGAGGGTGGAGATCAGGGGGTGTAATATTTTAATATGTCATTCTGGATGGAAACAGATATGGATATACCCATTAAATAAATGTTTTAAGGTTAGCCTACACTGGAAAATCAAACCTTAAATTAGTGTTTATGACTGATCTTTTATCACTCAAAGCATACCTGAAGTCCGAGGTCTGCATAGAAGCAAAGAAATAAAGTTTTTGTTGCTGCCCCGTAGGAGCTTGAAATATGTAGCAACATTGAGAGAAAAAAATATACTGGTAGTTTTCTAACAGCTCGTACCTTACCTAATATTAACCCGCTGGGCATATTGAAGCCCAGAATCTGGATGCAATAGTAAGCTCTGGTTGAAAAAAAATGCACTGATCAATAGCTTGCATTACTGTAAAAATCCTTCTGGGTTTAAAATTTTATTTTCTTGTATTATGATAGAAACCCTGAA
Organism: Solenodon paradoxus; assembly: GCA_004363575.1. NCBI lineage: Eukaryota > Metazoa > Chordata > Mammalia > Eulipotyphla > Solenodontidae > Solenodon > Solenodon paradoxus. Next base: position 83,674 of record RJWH01001197.1, read on the forward strand.
GAGAAAGAATGAGGGCTAATCAAAGAAATAGTAGAAAACAGCATATGTGTTCCAACACACAATTATCTCTATCAAGAACATTATGGGTTCTACATGTAAAGTTTATAGTAGTAGATTTTTTTTTGGTTTTAAGTCTCCATAGTGTTGTCTTAGAGTGCTGTTTATAAAGAGTTTTCTAGTAGCCAAGTAAATTCAATAACGAAGCTTAAAAGAAAAAAAAAGTTAGCATTGTGTGTGTGTGTGTGTGTGTACATGTACATATGTGTAGAAGACCTTTCCCCTCATCCCAATGCAAAAGATAGTCTGCCAGGAATTTTCCACAGTACTATGGAGTCTGTAGCTACGTCCTGTTCTACAGAGACTGCAGCTACGTCCTGTTATCATGACCAAGGACAAGCAAGCATTGCCTCCCTACACTGCTGCTGTACATGACTGATAAGAGTTGCCAGTAGGAACCACATATAGCCAAGGAGATGAATCATTACCTCAGAGTATAAAAGGAGCTCCCCTTGACCTCATGTTGCTCAGCTTTGGGTAACAATACCCCTGAGCCAGCACTGGTACTTGCAATAAAGTGTTTTTTCTCTACCTTTGAGTACCCAGCTGTCTTGCCACCTGGAGGCTCAGCCATAACACATACATATGTATAGTTGTATTATTTCTCTTTTAATGTTCTAATTGAACCACTTAGAAACTTAGTTCCTCAGGACTATTACTATTTTCATATGTGAATGGCTGGAGTTACATATATATATATATACATATATATATATATATATACTAAAAGGTAAAAATGAAGGGATAAACAAAAAATGTAAGGAAAATGTAAGGAAAAAATGTTAGGTACTATATGAGTTTCTTTAAAAATAGTTTGGCATGTGAAATACATTAAAATCTATGATTAATTTTTTTTAATTTACAATACATTTTTGAACAATGCAATTTATTTTCTTTTATATTCTTCCTCCTCCTCTGGGGGATAGAAGTAGGTAGAAATTAACTTGGATTTTAAAGAATAAGAGAATTAAGGAAGTGAAATTATGTTATAATGGTGCAAGAAGCTAAACTCATGAAGGGGAGCAAAAGGGAGGTAAAAAATGTCATTCCAGAATCAGATGTAGAGAAAGAAACTGCAGATTTAAGGGTCTGCAGTATGGAGCCCAGTATAGGCAGATCCTATTGGGAGAGGGCTCTTCAGAGAATCCTGTCTTCCTCCTTGAAAGATCTTGCTTCTAGCTTTTCTCCCTTAGTTAATCTGCAGCAATTATTATAGTCAGAGAAACTTCTCTAAAATGCAAACCTAAAACCCAATTATTTCACTTCCACCTTAAGTCCCTTCATTAGTTCCTTTTGATCCATAGTACTTTTTCACATGAACTTTGTATAAAATCTCTCATCCACTAGTATCACTCATTCCTTACACCTGATCATATTAAATTGATTTGGTTCTCTGATTGTCCTGCCTTCTTATCCCGAAGCTGTTATCCCTGCCTGTATGCTTTTTCTTTTCACTGATATATTTTTTTTCTGACCAAATAAATGTGATATTTTAAGACTTAGCTAGAACACCTCTACTTTGAGAACCTTTATGGCAAACTTCCTATCTGAGAACATCACTTAAATCACTATATTCACTTATAACTTGAAATGGCTTAAAATTAGAAGAGATTATCTATGCATTTTTCATGAGACAATCAATTCTTAAGGCCAGAGATTGTATGAAGTTTCCCTGTATGAAATTTGATCAGTTCTATAGTTTGTGTATGAATAGTCTTAACTGAGAATAAAGTACAATTAAATCAGGGAGTAAGTTGAATTTCTTACAAAATCTTATATGCAAAAATTTAGAAACATTATAAACATCTCAATAGAAATGATAACTTTTTATAAGATGATTTTATTTATATTCAGAATGATGCTTTTATTTCCTTGTTTGGGCATTTTATGAGCCAGACAGTCCTCTTACACATCTGATGAGATCAGGGGCATTCAGGATGTTCTGTGAATAGACAACGCATGTGAGATGAGACTGCAGGTAAAACCACCTCACAGAGCACATCACAAATTAAATGTTTTCAATGCATGTTACTTGGATGGATGATGCATGCATACATGATTTAAAAAAAAAAACTTTAAAGGAAACTTCAAGCATATCTAAATTAGAACTGGATGTTTGATTCTGAACATAATTTACTTGATAATATAGCTCACCAATCTTCCAGAATTAAATAATTACTTGTTTGAGTATAAAATTTTATAATATCTCTAAAAAAGACCTGTAACACAAAAAATCTAAGCAATTCTTACATTTTTGGAAGTCGTTTAAAGTAACATCACAGTGACTGGTTTGGGCAAAAGAAAATAAAACAAGTGTGTCACAGTCATAATGATTGTACCAAGTCATCAGTTCATGTCTCTGAGAATTTCTCCACTGTTGCTCTTTTATCAACTATGTTTGAACCGGATTTGCCTCAGATTCTCTTCCTAAATCTAAGTCATTAGTAAGAAATGTTGTCTGTTTAGAGATAGTAAATAAGGGCAAAGTATCTATTTTCTTAAAGAGACCAGGACGCTGGCAAGAGCTAAGCTGCCTAGTTCCCTATAACATTAACTGGAAAGGAGGATGATAGCTACCAAAGTACATTTAGAATGTCAGAGAACAAATAGCTATTTACTGAATGAAAATTTTGTCTTATTGGATATTAGAATTTTAACATCTTAAAAAAATCTAAGAGTTAAATGAAAATTCTGCCAGAATTTAAGAACAAGTTGATGAATTAATTATATGTATATACACATACATATATATGCACATACTTGTATATACATATATATACGTGTGTGTATGTATGTATACATATGTCAGAATAAGAGCCATGAGAAGCAGCTGAGGATTTGGAGACAGTGCACTGCCTTAGTTGGATTACACATTTGTTCAGTGAGTAAACTAACTTACTTGCCCCCAACATGTGTGTGTTGTCTGTGTGCAAGATTCGAATGGAAATGGCATCAGAAAAGCAAATGTTCATTGAATCCACTGTTTTATGTATTCATTCAAAGAAAGTTCAGTTATCTGTGTCTCCTCTGAGCTTATAGAATATTGGGGGATAGAAATCTCATGATGTTTCCTGTATGTAGTAAGGCCTTACCTGAATCAGACTTTAAAATTAAGTTTTTGTTTGACTGTTTACTAAAATGTTCTTTTGGTCTTACGCTTTCAAACAATAAATGTATATCTTAATTTTATTAGAATATGTAGTTAATAAGTGCATTAAAGCCATTATTTTAATGATAAACTGTTGTGATACTCATATCATAAATGTAAAAATGGATGGAATTTTCCCAGAGGTTTACCTCAATAAATCCATAGTATTGTCTTGTTTCTTTTTTTTTTTTAGACCGTGACTGTGCCTTAAAATTCCATTTCATTGAAGGCTGTGCATGGTTGAATTTTGATTGATTACTCAATTAACTGATTTATTGGTAGAGTGGCTAAGAAAAGAGGCTTTAGGATTAGACTAAGTTGGTTTTGAATTCAAGCCCAGCAATTTACTAGCTGAGTAGCCTCAAAACCTTCAGTAAGCCTCATTTTTTTCATCCATAAAATGGAGATACTTATAGTACCAACTTTAGCTGTTTTGATGATAAAATCAGAAAATGCGAATAAAACCTTTTAAACTATGTCTGAAACATATTACGCTTAATGCCAAATATTTTAGCCTTTATGTGTCTAAATAGTGCATTTATGGAGTGCATGTCCGTGTAATCAAAATGAACCCTTTTAAAAGGAATGTGTGACTTAGCAAAATTTTTTTCCATGAAAATACAAATCGAACATAATACTAACAAGGAAAACAGGAATATTGTCCAAAAAATGCATGGGTGGTGTTAATATTTTGTTGTTTTGCACACATATTTCAATGTAAAAATGATGATTAACTGTTAGGTCTGACAAGAAGCTTATCAAAAATGAGACTTTTTAAGCACTGTAGATGTGTGATTTCACGTTAACTGTTTTAAGATTGAACCACCAGTGAAGTTTTTTGTTGGACTTTGAAATCTCAGGTAATGATAGTACTGTACTATCATAATTCACACATTTGTGAAATGAGCATCCTGGGACAACTCTGTAGAGTAGCAGTTAGGTCAGTCACCTCTGAAGGATGCAGGCCACATACCCCTGGTTTCAAGTCTGAGGCCAAAAGAGGCAACTGGGGTACACAACAAAATGAAAAATAAATAAAGTCCTTCTTCCTTCTCTCTCTTCCTTCCTGCCTGCATCTTTCCTTTAAAAAAATTAAATTAAAACAACAAAAAAGTAACCATCCCAAAATGCCCTGGTGGAACTGCAGTTAGTTCAGTTACCTCCAAAGGAGTCCAAGCCACATGCCCCTGGGTTTGAGTCCTGGGTCCCGGGAGGAACAACCATTGTGAACAACTAAATAAAAATAAAATAAAATGCTTCTTCCTCTTCTCTCTTCCTGTCTGCCTGCGTACTCACTTTCATTCCTGCCTTCACCTTTCCTTAAAAAGAAGAGAAAGGAAAAGGGAAAATGTAAAGGGGGAAGGGAAAGGGGAAAGGAAAGGGGACAAAAGGAAAACAAATACAAAGTAGCCATTCTGGGTATGGAGACTCTATGACTTAGTCAGCTATTTTCTATTAATTTGATACTCAGTATGGTATTTTATTGCTTTCTGAATTAAATGAGTATTCAGAAGCCTCTTTTGAGATTTCTTAGTAACTAAAGCAGTCTGTTTTTTGTTTGCTTCTAGTTTGTTTAGTTTTTTGTTTTATGTTGCTTTTGATAAACTACCTGCCACATACAGCTATCCTTTCTCTTGCCACCCCTACTACAAGTCCCTGAAAACCAAATATTTTATTTCTTGTCCTTTCTTGCAGCTGGAGGGGCCATTGTGTCCTCATTGTGTCTAATAAAGCCTGGGGAAAGCCCGCTGAGGGCATCCTGTGATACTTTCTTCCTACGTAACCATGATTGATACTGTTCTTTTGCCTCTTATCTTTGGAAATGTTCTTATTACTTGGAATGGTGGCAGCAGTCTTACAACTAAAGTCAATCAGCACAAAGATGGAAAAATAAGTCTAATGACTGCAGTGCTGCAAGATGGAACAACCAGGTCCTGCCGAACTTGCTGAGCAGAAGCACTAGTTGGGGAACATCTTCCTTCAGACTTCAACTTTTCTGACTCTATTACTCAAACCAGTGTGTGTCAGCTGCGGCTCTTCATCTGTAGGAGTGTTGTGAACTCAATCATATGGACCATTCGTTTTGTCATTTATGCTATGCTTTCCGAAAATTTTGAAAAACAGAATTGACATGCAGGAAAAGAATGAAATGGATAAATCAGTTTTTTAAATCACTTTAATTATTGTATTCTTAAAGTTAATTTTATTGAAAGAACATTGCATTATAGCATAGAGAGGTATAAGTTAGGCATCCACATCTGTATATAATACATTAAGTTTGTGACTATTTTTGTTTTTTCCTTCACCAGGCAATTAATCTGCTTTACCCAGTTTGCCCATCTACATAAAATCAGTTTTTTTAAACTTAGTAAACTCTAATAGTTTTTCAGGGAAAACAGATTTTTTAGCGCTCATTTCTAAATAGCATTTTTTATGTGACTCTTGGTAAGAGGAAACTGAATGATGCGGGAGGCAATGTCTACTGCAACCTTGTTAGATGAACTACAAATAGGAATTTTATAGAGCTGCCTGTTGTATATATTCTATAGTGTGTATCAAGGTTGTCAGTAAACTACTAAATGGCATGAATTATGTGTGAGGCCAATGGAAGCCATATATGATACCCTCTAGTGGAACATCCTAAGTTTAAGCAGAATTTCAGCCTTTCCCCCAAATATCATAGTTATTCCTGTTTTCATTTTTATAGGCATTTCAGATCTAGGAGGTCAACAATCTATTTTCTGATGGAGGCCCAGGGAACAAAATATTCTATATATCTTGTTCAGGACAGATCCATATGTCTAAGAAGCAGTAAAGCCGGTCATGTGTTTAGTGCACAGTAAGCAATACTTAAGGTATATAATGAAGACTCTTCTCTGGATAGAAAACCATCACACTTTGCTTGAAGGTGGCCTCATGGGCACATATTTTCTTATAAGGCAGTATTGGGGCATTTGTAACAAACTAGTGATAAATTAATATTTAAAGTTCTGCCCCATAGGAAATAGTCAAAGTGATTTGGACTGAGAAGTGTTCAGCCATCATAGCTATAGGACAAAAACAAAGCAAACCAAAATTGCAGACACACACGCACACACACATACACACACACACACACACACACACACACACACAAAGCCCTTATGTTCTTATGCTTTATCTAGATTTCAGCAACATGGTTTTCATCTGAATCTATTTGGATGAATTCCCTTCATTATAAACTACTATAAAGTTTATATATTCCCTTCCAGATATAATAATTTTAACATTAAAATATGTAGTATAATGTTATACTTTCTGACTGTGTTTTATTGGGTAATCAGTGTATAGAAATCTTACTGTTCTTGGCGGGGAAGAAAGACAAGTATTTTCCTTAAAAAGCATATAATGAAGAGCACCTTCAGATGCTTTTCAGAATCTGTGCCTGACCTGAGAAGAATAAAGTTATAGTCATAGGCATTAGCTCAAGGCTAAACATGAGCAAACTAGGTAAGCCAGACTTTTTATAGACTGTGCCCAGAGTACTTATTCTTAGAAAAGAGAAAAGAGATTTACAAAATTAGGATTATTGAATTAAGTACCATCTCCCCAACACTAGTCTTTTCTCTTTTTTTAGAGATATTAGGTATGATACCTGAGCATTCTAACTGGTGGAAAACTAGTTTATGTTTTAGTGTAAATATTCCCTCAAATGAGTTCATTTTCTCTTACTCTATTCAACTGAAAGTTAACTATGAGTCATGTTTTTCATTCTGCTCACTTACCGTTGGTTTCCTCAAATAGTAAAATGCGCCTTTTCTTTCACATTCCTGGTTGTTTCCCCGAGCAGCCCCATTAGTGTCTGTGTTTTTTCTCCTTTATCAAAACAGTCTATGAAGTCATGTTTGCTAATTTTCCTCTTAGCTTAGCCACACAACATCCTCTCTTCTGAAGCCAGGGTAGCTAGCCACATTCTGCATCAGCCTGTGCTGCGTAAGCACTTTGAATGACGATGGATCAGAGGAGAGGGACCTGAATGCGTAATTATTGTGACATGTAGTTAATGCTCGTTGATAGAAGTAGACACAATTAAAAGAACACGCCTGATAAAACTAGGCATTTTAGTAAGGGTCTGGGTAGAACAACTGTGAGGAGTTCCAAGCATTCATAAACTTCCTTTGCCTCCTTGAATGTCACCGTCTCTGATTGTCTTCCCAGTCCCTGTATAAGGTTTGTCTCATGCATAATAATTTCCCTCTCCACCCCCCGCCATTCTAGAACAGTTTTGCCTTTTCAACTAGTTACTGTTACCACCATTTAATAAGAAGCTTTGCTGGGCTTTCTAATCGAAAACTTGCTTTTATCTTTCTTCATGAAAGAATTGAAATGGCTTCTTTCAGGTTGCTGTAGCCTCTGGGGAGATAAGGACCCCGCGGTTAACAGGATGAGAGATTTTTGTTTAGAAATTTTTATTTAGACAATGAAAAATGACCTCTGTAAACTCAAAGCTATCTTATTTTGGGGCTTTAGGCTTCTGGCAGATAAATCAATTGGGCCCTTGGGACAGCAAAGGAAAAACCTTTGCAGTAACTATGTCAGGGTAACGCAATAGATTTGTTGTGAGCATGCAGTTGCGTTGAATGTAGAATGCACTTAAAAATAAATATCATTTTATTTTCTATTAAATATTCAGGATCCGGATTCTACTCTCTTCAGCTTTTGCAAAGAAATATTTCTTTTTGTGATACAAACTGGAGAAAGCAGATCTTTTTTATATATAAAATATGTGGCTACTGTTGATATTTTGATTTTGACTTTTTAATTATTTACCTCTACATTCTCTAATGGGGCTGTTTTTAGGTTTAGATCCTCCAAGTTACACTCTCATATTAAAAAATCAGTATTATAAGCAACTATTTTGTGGGTAAACAACTTCATTGTTACCTAAATAATACAATAGTCGTTTGTCTAAAATATGCTTTCCCAGATTGTCGCAACATTTTTAACACCTGTTCATAGGCTCAAGGAGCTTTGCAGATCCTCACAGCATGAATTTGCACCACATGTTCATTCTCTTAAAGAAAGGGTGATTCACTTGGCAATGTGCTTTTTACCTATGTCATGCAGAGTGCAGTTTCAGGGTGAAAAGTTATGCAGAATAATCTGTAAATTTGAGAAGAAAGCCAACCAGGAGACAGATGCTCATCCAACATGCATGGAGGTGCAAGTGGTTCCTGATGGGAGTGCTGATCAACATAAGAACAGGGTGTTTTGAAGGGGTTAACTTTGTACGATCCTATAAGAAGCCACGCACATTGTGCAATGTCATGAAGGTTGTGAGGCAAACCAACAAAATTCTTGGGACCAGAAATTAAAGAATACTGGAAAATAGGGGTGTAAAGTGACAACACATTTCATGCAAAGAGTCACAATGAAAACAGTGGGGAAAAACAAGAAGATGACATAGGAACATAAGAAAAAAAGCTATAGTGCTCCTTCTTTCCTGAATTCTGTCTGATTATTTTGGAATGGGGCAAGCCTGTTTGAATCTCTTCTATCATTTAATATCTTTTAAATCTCTTTTTCATTGTACTCAAAAGTTATTAGTGTTAGGCTATGGTCATCATAATGAATAATAATATTTCACTTATTTGACACATCTCTATATTTAGAACTTTGAATAAGTAATAGCATAAGGTAGGATAGAATAGAAAATAGAATAAAATAGAAAAACTATAGAGTTACTGCTTAAAATTCATGATTTGATCATGATGACTCTATTAAATAAAGGTTTAGTTTAGAGATTCTGATATAGATAAATGATACCTATTTGTATAGTTACGTATTTTTCATACACAAGTGAACATGATGCTAATCTCAAGGTATTGTATAAATAATAAATAAGATAATATATATAACAGTATCTAATTTTTGACTTGCATGTGCAGAAATTACTTTGATATATCCACTTAGCCCACTGCACAGGTATATAATATCTCCAGTGACTGGGGAAACAGGCACAGAGAAGTTAAGTAATTTAGCTGTTTGTAAGTGGCAGGGCTGATGATCAAACCGAAACAGTCTACATTCTCAGTGGTCCTTGATGTAGGTACATGCTGCACATTCAATAAGTATAGGATACCCATGTTCCCTGACATTGAAGGGTAATCAATTGACTAAAATATCTGTGATCACCTTCTGATTTTCATATATTAGTGTTTAGATAATTTGTTAATCTGTATGTTTAAAGTGAAGATCGAAGCTACGAGGCAATGGCATACTTATTTATAGCCTTTTTTCAAATAATATATTTCGTCAGAATATTTGGTCCAATTAATAATTAACATTATCATTTCCCTGATAGCACATTATATGCTATTGATTATGGCAGAAGAAGTTTAGGTAACTCAGTCTTTACCCCTAAACACTTTAAAATCAAGAAAAGAATCACTTTACTTGAAACCAAAGGATATGCTTTATTATTTCCAAATGTCATTAAAAATAATGTTAACTTACTAATATATAAATACTATGAGGTATAAGAATGAAAAGTATTATATTTAGTTACAATTGTTAGTAAATGCTTCATGGAAAAGTCTTTGAACTTAAGTTCATTGGATGCTATCTGAAAATCTGGTTCTCCACACACAGTAGAAATGACATAAATGAATAATTATATTTATAAACTATTCATAGGATTCATGCTTGTGAATCTTCACTCATTCCCATATCTGACTTCTTGTTTTTCAACTTTCTGAAAAATAATTATAAATCCAGAAATGGGCTGCAAAGCTGTAAAACACTGTAATTGTCACAAAGCCCATTAATTAAAACTCTATGCATGTTGTAAGGTGGTTTCCTGACCTTCAGTGAGGACTTGTTATTATGCTTAGTTAACTGTTTTCTAAGGTGACTGCAGATTCAAACTCCGTGATCAATACAATACCGAAATTTGAAATAAATGCAGGTTTCTACTTCTTTAAATGTGCTACTGTACTAGTGACAGAGTGACTTCTGATTGGTCCCAGTGCTCACACCCAGTGAGTTGTGGGAGCTGTATGATTCAGGTTATAGGATTGAACAAGGCATGGAAACATACTGGGCAATGTGGAACATTTTATATATAATCATGCTTTTTATTATAGAGTTTTATTGACTTTTTGTCCACTGGGTTCAAAATCTGGAAATATATTTTGTTAAGTGTATACAGTAGAATATCTTTCCTTTTGCCCCAGACACCAGTGTGGCTCAGCATAGGACACGGAATTCTCTTCTTAATACGTAGCTAATAATTGATGTTGACTGCGTGAAAAAAATGGTTAAAAGATTAAAGTAGTCATTTCCTTCTCCGATATATGTTACTAAGATTTGGTGTCCCTTCCAGCTCAGATTTTTTTCCTTCTTACTGCATAATTTATGGCCTTTATCTGACATTCTTCCTCAAAGTCACAAGGGCAGTTTTAGGGGCATGATTAAGGATATGTGGATGTTCATGGAAGACTTTTGTAAAATCTCATGAATAATGCACTAGGTAGGAAATTTTATAATAGTTTACCAAAATTGCTGAAGTTTTGTGTTCCACAACCCTTACTACCTCTTCCTTAGTTTCTTCATAATCCTATTGAAAGTATATTTTCCATAATCAATTTGGTTAAAAATCTTAAGTAATCAGATATCAATACTGCAGAACTTTAGATTTGTGAAATTCTAAATTGTCATTTGTTCTTTTCTTGTTTTCTTCTATTATTCTCATTTGCTTTTGATTTATTTTCTCTGCTCTTTTATTTGGGACATGTATATCTTAAAACTCTATGTCAGTGCTTTGTAACACCTAACATATTAGGACACAGTAAATATTAAATAATGAAAATTTCATAATAGTAATGATATAGCAATTTAACACTGTCTTGGTCACATACTCCTCTTAGGTGCTCACTGGATAACATTGATTTTTACAACAAATATAATTTCTTACTTTTAAAGACCTTATCTTCTGTCTTAATTTTAATATTTCCATTATTATTTTATTAGCCATAGGTAATGTGAAGAGAAATGTGATGCATTATTAATCTTTTGCAAAACAATAGCTGAAAAACAAAGGTGACATTTTTACATAGGAAATTGTTATCTAAGAGAGAGATTATATAAATATCTATGATCAGAATGCATTTCTTGAAAAATCATGTGGGATATTGATTTTGTAAGTAAATAAGGAGTGTCTTTCATGTTAAATTATTTATGATTCTATTTTTAAAAGTATTTTTTCCCAAGAATATTGTACTTGATATACAAATTGTCTATTTGTTGAGACTAGCTCACCTACTGGCCCATATCCACATAACTCATGCTTTACCATCATAGACTGATATGACAAGGTGTAATAGAAAATGATTCATTGCCTGAATTTAAAGGAACATGTACTATTTCTGGATCTGCCGTGCAGCATAAGATCTGTATCACATTTGAAACAAAGCTAACCAAGCAGACAGAGCAGAAAGATATCTACAGTATCCATTAATCAGGGTGGAATATATTTATATATATATATATACATATATATATATGGATCTTATTCTATTTGCTTAATATGTTTTAATCTTGAAACCCAACAAGATTAACCTTAGTGACCATTTACATCACTTCCTATGCAATTATTCTTAGGTAATCTTCCCCTAAAATAGTCAGAGTAATTCCATTTGGTTGAAAATTGTTAAATATTTATATCCATCTATCTAATATCTCTCTCTGTATATATAAAGCTAATGAACTATCTGCTATTTAAATTCAATTAATCAAAATAAATTAAATCTTGCCATTTATAAGAAATGCAAGTATCAAATTATTTTAGATTTAAATTAAGGAGAATAATAAAAGATATACTATCAACTCAAAGATGAATATTCACTGTTATGGAAAAATTTCATTTGGGTGAAACTTTAGAAATTTTGAGGCAATATTGCCATGCACGCTTTAATGAAGGTAATTTACGTCTCTCTACATTCTATGAGGTATATTAATCATCTTTAAGTTCTTTTAACCAAAGTTTATCCTTTTCTGTCCCACAGAATTTCAACATCTGAAATCCTTGAAGTTGGACCACAGCTTTTCCCCCTCCATTCAAATTCCTTTTTCACCCAAATGTAGAGGTAAGAAATGCCTTGGATTTGATTGATGCGTGAGTTTTCCTCATTTGTACCCTCCATATGGAAGAAATAAGTAAAGTATGTTCAACCTTACTAGAATTAGGAATCTATGAAACAAACCCCACTTTCACCCAAAATTTCATTAATGGTTTTGTGTGTGTGTGTGTGTGTGTGTGTGTGTGTGTGTGTGTAATTTATTTCCTTTGTGTCATCCATATACCCCTCTCTTACCCTCCTTTAGAGCCACACCTCTAAGTCTCTAAGATAATTATTCTTAGGCCTCTGGTTATTGAGAAAATTACTTATCAAGGTTCTTCAAGTGATTTCAATTACTAAATACATATAGCTTATTCCCAAAGCTTATTCCCATTCCTAGCCTAGTCAAGTCTTCACAACTGCATTAAAATCTTCTGTCTTTAGAAATCAACCATGTTCAAAAACAGGTGGTTCAAGTCAAAGTATTCTGATATTTGCAAAGAGATTGGAAATTGAAAATGTGAAAATTGGAAAGGAGAAATTCTCAACTTTTCCCCTCATTTCTTCCAGCCTCACCACTCTCCTCCCCTCTCCTTTCTTCATCTTTTCACCTCCCATTTCTGTCTACTTTTGTTAAATATTTATTAAATACTATTTAGTTACCTTGTAGTTAGAAGATAAATCAACATAATCCCACTTCAAGGCAGGGAAGTAAGTAATGTAGCATGACATTAGTCCTCACAACACATTTGTTAGAGATATATTGTTATTAATATTTAAGAAAGTTTATATAATACACAGAGGTCTCAATATTAATTGCAAATAGATCTGAAATTCAAATCTAAGCACTTTCATTTCCAGAAACCACATTTTTTCCCACAAAACTTTTAAATACGTATCCAGGAAATCTGGGGCATTTGGGGAGAGAATGAACACACATGAACCAAAGGTACTTAATCAAAGCCAGTGTGCATAAAGGGAAAGAGTAGATATTGGGCTTTGGTGAAATGTCAGGTGCAGTAGGAAGAAATTTGAGAATATCTAGGTTTATAGGTCATATTAATCAGGTTACTTGTAATTATCATAAGTAATGGAAAATCATTGAAGAGCTTTCATTAAGTGAATGATAGGATGAGCTTTACGCACTGGAACAATAGCTTTAAACTTAGAGTGAACATGAGCGGACTAGGAGTGCAATCAAGGAAGTGAACTAAGGTGATGTGACTCAAGAAATACGTGTCTTTAACCACTCAGAGATTTCTTATGTAATGGGTAAAAACCATATTTGGTGTAGGATGGGATGAGAAAGTGAAATGTTAACTCAATACAAGTGTGAGGCAGAAGAAAATGTAAAATAATGAGAGGAAGCATAAGTACAAGCAACAAGCTGCAACACTGACACCTGGAAAGAGGAGAGCATCTTAGAAAAGGGACAATGAAGAGAAAATAAGAAACTAAAAAATATGTCAATAAAACAAAAACTAAAGGTTGTTGAGAGAATGGTAGCCAACACCATATGTTTTTTAAATCATCACTGAAAATATTAATCTGATATAGCTACTGAAGATCAATGCTGACCTTAGCAAGAGTGGTTTGGAGGGAAGCTTCCAGAAGCCATAAGAATGAATGAAGATAGGAAATGGAATCTAAAATAGTAGGGAATACTTCTATAGAGAGGCAGGTATGTTGATCTAGAAAGATTTCAGAAGTCTTAGATTGTTTTTCCTTTTTATTTAACATATTTGAAAAATAATTTTGTGCTTAATTGAGAATATAGAATAGTAATATAATAATTTTCATATTTCATTTAATTACTCATAATTTTTCACTACTTTTTATTCTATGTTTTACCACTATTTTAGGTCTCTAAAAGCACAGAATTATGAATCTAATTATTTTATATCCATTTACAGTCTTCTAGTACAGTATATACATACACATATTAATTGATCATCAACTATTTATTGCACATATATTATGCATAAAGCAGCTTTTCTTCCTTCGATCAGAAGTTCTCAATCATAATTTCATTTCATTTTATCTTTTAATTTAAATGAAATGGAAAAATCTAGGTCTGCCATGAAAATTTAGTGTCTGTATTTGCGTTTTACATTTGAATTTCTGTTTTTTCATGGGAAGTCACGGTTTACTCTAGGAACAAATTCTGGATTGATTCAAATGGAGACATGTTGGGGGTGATTGAATCCATTATATGATCTGGATCAGAGAAGGCTATTCTCTTTTAAGAGATTCACTTTCAGTTATATAACAGATAATAGTAAGTAGATCCATTTGCATATATACCAGGTTTTAAAAATAGCATGTAAAATAATGAATGCAAGTGAAAAATTTATTTTTCATTCTAATGTCTAACAATAACTAGATTGACTCCTATCTAATGTAAAGTTTAATAACAAAAAATATGAACATTTTATTTAAGGCTAAAATACAGTTTTAAAGAGTTACCAAATAATACCTTACTAAAATTGACAGGATCATGGTTAAATAGGAGATGGTTCACTTTACCTAGCAAAACACTAAAGTCATTAATACATCTCTTTGTACAGACATACTATGTGAACAGAAATTCTCTGCAAGGAATATGAAACTTAAAGTGCAAAGTCATATCATATACAGATTGTGGCCAGTTATCACCTCTTTCTACAATTAACTCAACATTAGGCCATGACCAAGGGATGTACAGGGACATATACTATTGCATTTCAGAGAACGCAGAGGTCCAGTGGACTCTGATGACAAGATGACTTCAAGGAGGAAGTGGAATGTAGCTGAATCTTCGCTCTAGACTGAATGTACCTCTCCTCCAACCCATTCATGTGCTGAAACCTGCTGCCCAATGCAGTGGGCTTTTGGGAGGAGCTTGTTTCCTGATGGTGGAGCCCTCATGAACAGGGTTAGGGCTTTTATAAAAGTAATCGGAGAGAGCAAGCTTGCCTTTGTGGCCACAGAGGGAACAGAAAATATGTATCTATCAACTAGGAGGTGGACTTTTTCCAGACACCAGACATCCAATCTGTTGGGCACCTTGATTTTAAATTTTCTGCCTCTGAAACTATAAGAGATAAAGTTCTGTTGCTGATAAACTGTCCAGACATGGTATTTAATTATGATAGCCTGCACAGGTTAAAGATAATCCTTAAAACTAGGAAAGAATTTGATTTGATAGTCTAGGAAAGGGGTATTCTAGACAAGATGAACAAATTATATGAATACATATAATATAAATATGCTCAGGATAATGACAACTGCAGTTTAGCAGGGGACTGTGTAAAGTGATCAGAGGAGGTAACATTGCAAAATAGTCTGGGGTCAAATGATACAGTAAATGCTTTTACTGCTAGGCAAAGTCATTGAATAACATCAGAGTTACTCATGATTTATTGTAATGTTACACTGTTTTTATGTAAGTAGGATATCCTCTTGAGATTTATCAAGTTGCATAAAAATATTTTCATATTAGTTTCTTATGTGAAGCATGGTAAATCAGGAAAATAGAAGAAAAAAAGTGTTATGCAAAACAACAAAAATAATCTTTGAGCTTCAGCTGACTGCTTTTAGTAAGACTGGATTTGTTGTTCAGTTTATTGTTCATTTTCTCTTTATTTTGTGGTTCTTTCCTCATTGTGTTTCATATACTACAAGGAAGTTATATACTAGTTGCATAATTATCTAATATTTCTCGCCTTCTCTTTTCCCCTTCCATTATTTTTCTTTTCGCTAAGAAAAATATTGAAATGTTTATAACTGTAACTTCTCTAGTTCCTTTAATTCTCCTTCAGTTGATTTATATGAATTCTCCAAATGAGGAATATTTGTGTTGTCTTTGGAAATGTTTTCTGTCTTATCAAAGAAATAAAAAAGAACAATTGATAAAGAACATTCTTTTAAATGAGAACAAATACCAGGTCTAATAGTTATCATTGCTAATGTGAATGTATTTTACATATTTCAACTATAGAGATATAATAGATGACCAATAGGGACATATCCATAATTTTAAGTTAGATGGATTTCATTTAACAACTTAATAAGTAAAAACATTGATTTTCACATTTCATGAGATGATATCACTATCCTGATTTTCACTGAAATCTCTAAGGAAATGAAGAGGGAAAAATCACCTCTCACTGTCATGTTCTTTCAGCAAAGTCATCTTATGCTACAGAACATCCTTGAAAACAACAGCCCGTTAATATTTTAAAGATAGCCTCCTTCTAGCAATAAGAATTTCTTCAGAAGTAGAACCTTTTCCAAACATATTAATATTTTCAAAAAGATGATAACCCTGTCAGGGATTAGACTGTCTCCAGGGTTAAAACCATAATCTGGTAAAATACTTTAAACAGAGGACTTCCTCTCTCCCTGAATAGGAAAACTTTTCATCAGGGAATCCCATATATATTCATTTCTTCAAAGACAGGACCATTAAAACATGTCAAAATCTTCAAAGTAGAAAACATGCCACCCTTTAGCAAAATGAAGTCCTTTAAAGTAGAAACCCAACAGCATTATGAAGGCTGAGACGGAAAACTCCCAGAGGTCTACAAAATACTGCTTCTAGAATCCAACTCTCAGATTATAATTTTAAAAAGTTATGTAGTTGGTATTCAATCTACTCTTTAATAAATAGGCTATTTTTAGAGCCATTTTATGTTCAGAACAAAATTGAGCTCACAGTACCAATAGATTCCATATTTTCCCTGCCCCCACACATTCACAGTGTCCCCAAATATCAACAGCTTTCACCAGAGAGGTACTTTTGTTAAATCAATTAAGCTACATTGACCTATCATTATCACTCAAAGTCCATTGTTTGCAATGAGTTCATTAGTTTTCCTGGAGTTCAGTCTTGGTGATGTACATTGTATGAGTTTAGACAAATATGAATGATACATATCTAAAACTATTATACAGAGTAGCGTCACTGTCCTAAAAATCCTCTCTGCTCTGTCTATTCATTCTTCCCTTTCTACCCACTCATGCTAACCTCTAACCTTTTTACTGTCTACATAGTTTTGACTTTTCCAGAATGCCATATAGTTGGAATCAAACAGTATACATCTTTTTTCAGATTGGCTTCTTTCACTTAGTAGTCTGCATTTAAAGTATCTCCACACTTTTTCATGGCTTGATAACTCATGTTTAGCACTGAATTCCATTATTGAATGTGCTAGTATATCTATCCACTTACTGAAGATCTTAGTTCCTTCCTAATCTTGGTAATTATGAAAACTCTTGCTATGAATGTCTGTATGCAGGATACAAGTTTTCAGCCCCTTTGGGTAAATACCAGGAGCACAAGTGCTGTATGATATGATAAGGGAACTGCCAAAGTAACTTCCAAAGTGACTCTTGATTTTGTAGTCCTACCAGCAATCAACCAGAGTTCCTGTTGTTCCACATCCTTATAAGCATTTGCTAGTGCTAGTGTTCTGGCATTTGCCCATTCTAATAGGTATGTAGTAGTAGCTTGTTTTAATTTACATTTCCATGATGAAATTTGATGTGAAGTATTTTAACATACTTAGTTGCATCAGTATATGCTTTTTAATTGTTTTTTTTTGTTGTTGAGTTTAAAGAGTTATTTGCATGTTTTTTTAAAAATAATCCTTTATAAGATGTGTCTTCTGAAAATATTTTTTTCCTAACACGTGCTTTTTCTTAATTATCTTGACAAAATCTTTTGCAGAAAATATTAAAAATAATAAATTTCAGTTTATTGAGTCTTTCTGCCATGAAGCTTTTGGTGTCATATTAAAAAGTCATTGTTACAACCAAGGTGATCTGGATTTTCTTCTGCTATTTTCTAAGTGTTTTATAGTTCTGCTTTTTACACCTAGTTATTCCATTTTTTATTAAATTTCTTTAAGATGATAAATTCAGTGTTTTCATTTTTGTTGTTGTTCTTACATAAGAATGTCCTGTTATTTCAATACTGGAATAGATTATTGAAAATAATATTTTTACACTATTAAATTATCTTTCTTCCTTTGTCAAATTTTATTTGAATTTATTTATGGGCATCTATTTCTGTTTTATTGATCTATCCTTTAACCAATACCACACTAACTTGTTTGGTGTAGCTTATTGTAATTCTTAAAGTCAAGTAGTATCAGTCTTCCAACGTTCTTCTTCAATATTATGTTGACTTTTCTGAATCTTTGTCTCTTTATACAGACACCAGGATCAATTTTGTTGATGTCCACATAATAACTTGTTGACATTTTGATTCAGATTACTTTAACTATAAAATCAATTTAGGAGGAATGACATTTTTACACAAAACCTACATTTCAAATGCTCCCATTTGACTTGAGCTTTATTAAATGATAAGTAAAATATGGTTAGGTATGATAATTAAAAATAATTCGTATGAAGTGTTTTTATTCTTATTTTCTTTACCACTAATATAAGTTCCTTGGAGAATAATATATGAATGGTGAATAGAACTCTATGGTTTTGAATTTTATAAGGATAGGTAGTGTTAATTTTGATTTAGGGGAGGAGCCTTCAAGTCAAGAAGGCAATTTATTTAATGACAAGTAAGTCCACTAGACTATGGTATTTTTCTCTTTAGGAGAACAATGGTTTATTTGCTTCAACTACCAGATATAAATGTTGTGAAACTAAGTAAATATTAGAAAAAACTTTGTAAAAGTTATGAGTGCTCATCCATCATCACCATGGTCATCATCATTATCATTTATGTGACGATCACTATTTTCCATTTGAAAAGTATATATGTAAGCAAAGAAAACTTTTTGTTCTGATTTGAAATTTGACTGAATTTTAAGTTTTGATTATAAATTGGTATGATTATAAATAGATTGAACATGTAAAAATGCATGGATATTAAGAAAAAGAAAATATTTGCTGTTTTATTTATTTACTTTTCAATTATTCATGTAGTCTAGTAGAAGTATAGTATAATGTATAAAATAGGAAGCATAAAATGTGTATGTGTAGAATATAAAATATAATTTTTATTCCTGTTTATAGTGTCCTATTCCTGGAAAAAAAAATAGGGAAAGCAGATTCAGAATCTATTAAAGATTGTGGGGATCATGAGCATAATGTAAGTTAGATTAGTCCTCTTTTCTCTCCCTCAATTATTTGTTTCCCTAAGGTAGAAATCCTATTTTGCAGTTAAAGGAGGACTAAAATCTCTGTGTATGTGTGTGTGTGTGTATGTGTGTGCTTGTGTGTATTCTTGTATAAGGGCACACACACAAATTAAATATAAGGCATAACTATAATAAGGGATAAATGTTTCTATTACTGAATAGAAAGTACAGGTGTTTAGAAGGTACAATACATAAAATAGAATGGGTTTGAATTTCTGAATTAAAATCATGGTTACAAAGGGTTTAATTTAACTGATACTGGATTGTGCTGTCTACTATCTTATCTAAATAGTAAGATGAAACCACTTTGCAAATCTCTGTAGTTCTCTGACCCAGTAATATATTCATTAAATATTATCAGTGCTTTAGTTCTATAATTTTGAGCAATCTGCTTTTATGAGATCTCAAATTATTTTTTACTATAATCTTGACAATTACCACCTCTCAGGAGGATGCCTGTTTCAGTAACCTTTGCATATCAATTATTGAATGGAAGCAGCCTGTGGGATGCACAATTTCAGTGCAAACACTAACCTGTAATAGAAGCTGAGTCTAAAGCTCAATGGCAATTATCCTTAGTTGCCATTGTGAGAGAGCTGAGAGACATATTTTCATGGCTACCACAGTGAATAAGACAGTATCATTTTTAGAGTAATTCCTAGAGTCAAGGAAATATACCTGTCAAAAGTAAACCAAATATTTACATAACTGTTGTTTTCTAGATGTTTTGGGTATTTTTTTATGTTTATTATCTCTTTTAAATCTTTGCAACAACCCTAAGAAGAATGTTTTATAATCCTGATATTAAATGTATAAAAACTAAAGTCTAGCTCATTGACATCATTTTGATTTCAAGGAGATACTTGAATAGTAAGTGATACTATAGTAAATACAGTTGCTAAATAGTTGCTTAGGTTAGGTTATAGAGAATGTGTTTTGTATTGAGGAAATTATACGAGTTAACAATCACAAGCCAATCCTATATTCACTTTTAAATAAGTTGTATAAAGCATTCTGATTCTTATATTCTGATTCTTAGGAACTTAGAGAAAACAACAGTAGCATCATTTAGAATAATTAACCACAGACATTTCTGTCCTTACAGATTCCTTAATCATGGACATACCTGTCTATTGTGCAGACTCACCAGTATTGGCTTTATTGCCATGTCAAAAGCCACATGTGTTTCAACTGTAATTTTCTCTTTCCAAATGAGAAGAATCTTTTTGTGGTCATAGATCACAAAATTTACAATGGTCAATTTCTTCTGCTGTTAAGTCTTCCTAAGTGAAAGATGTGAGATAACCACTGATGCTACAAGCCAATAGAAATCAAATAACCAGTCTTAAGAACCCTGATTTTCTGTTTCATAGTAAATTATTCACTATTAAAATAAGATGACTTCCAGTTTCAGAAATAACCTTGAAGAACTTCTCTATGCTAGAGAAGTGATTCTCAAATTTTCTGGTCTCATGACTTCTGTTTTGTGGTTTATTTGCATTATTAGAAATTAAGAAATAAAAAGCTTTAAATATTAAAAAATATTATTTGAAAAC
Organism: Solenodon paradoxus; assembly: GCA_004363575.1. NCBI lineage: Eukaryota > Metazoa > Chordata > Mammalia > Eulipotyphla > Solenodontidae > Solenodon > Solenodon paradoxus. The sequence continues at coordinate 104,678 of RJWH01001197.1, forward strand.
AGCAACACTAAATACTTTCCATGTTAACATCAATTTAATTTTTATAAAAAAATAACAATTTCTCAAATAAAAAGAAACTAAGGATGACATTGTTTTTTCACATTTGTGAATCTGTTTAATATCTAGATAATAGCCAATAGTCACTTATTATGTCTGTGTCTGTGTGTCTGGCAAGACATTCTTCTGAATGAAGTATATGAAGAAAATATGGTCAATACAGATAATTAGTTCAAGTTATAGATAATTTTAGGTATTCTTCTTTGATACTACATCAAAATCCAGCAAGTAATTGTTATTAAAGGTTACAATGTAAAACCTGAAATCCTATCAGTAATTTTTTCATACTTTGATATATTAAAATTCCATAACCTATTACTCACTTTTTAAAAATTTTTTTATTGAAGGAATATTAGACCATAAAATTAAATAGGTTAAAGATATGCGTTATTGTAAATCAGCATTTGTATATAATAATTCAGTTTACCACCAATAGTTCAACTCTATACTTCATTTTAAATGGAGCTTTTCCCCATACATGACTTCATCCATGCATGTATGTAACATGTACTGTGGTTATTTAGAAAACATCGATGCTGAATTTTGAGAATATTAAAATGTCATACTTTAGAATATAGTAATAGTGTATCTTGTCTATTTCCCATTTCATCATAGGGGATAGTGAAATGTGTACTCAATTGCAATATTTAGCAAAAGAAAAACTTTTACTGATTTACAGAGGACATTCTTAAAGAAAAAATTTCAATTATTTGGACTATTTGTTTGCTAACTGTGGGTCAGGGGTGGTGAGAAATGCAATGAATGCAATGAACTGCCAAAAGCTATTTATCCACCTTGCCTTTTTGTCACCATTTGTGAAATTGTGAGCACAGTGAAAAAGTCAAGTAAATGACAATTGTTTTGACCTTGCACACCCACTGAAAGTATCATGGGCGCCTGAGAGGTTCATAGAGTTCACTTTCAAATCTCTATTTAAGATTATAGTTAAGAACTATTGAGACTCTTCTAGAATATTTGTTCCACTAAGGCAAGATCTTTATTTTGTTCATTTATGTATTCCAAACACTTAGCATTGTCTCTGGCACAATAAATAAGTACAAAATTATTATTTTTGCACTAAAAAAAACATCAGATGCATAGATTCCATTCCCTCTCCTCTTCCCACCCTGTTAACAATAGTTAGGCTATTTGGTGAAGGGGGTTGTGATTTAGTTTTCTTAATTGTGAAATCCCTCACAAGTTTGTTTTTAAGATGAAATGTTACCAGGCATTACGTTTCACAAGACTGAGCAATGCCTAGTCATGATGTTCCATATTTAAAAATATGGTGAATCCACAGTTGTCTCCCTTATGACTAGGTTCTGTTTTCTATAGTAGTGTTTCAATCCAAATAGTATACTATCATAGATAGATTAAGACCTAGGATAACAAATTCGAGACTTAGATGATAGCTCCAGAATATCTTCAGGTACTCAAGGTTCTGTTTTCCTGAACTAATATCCAACCACATAATTTTGATTTGAAGGAATGTAAACTTCCGAAACTCCAGTTTTCACTTCTACATTAAAAACTAGATGAAAAAAAAAAAGTTGGAGAGATAGATTTTTTTCGAAAGTGTATCCCCAGTTGAGTCAGAACCCTTAAATCAGAAGTCACAAATCCCAACACTGGTTTGTTGACTGAAACTTGGTCGCATACAGGGAGGCAGAAAAATTAGCCTTTTATTTTATGTGTCAATATGCCCCATTAAACATTGGGACTTCTCTGCTAAAGAGAAATAGGAAAGCTGATGGCCTCTGCTGGAACAATGAGATAGGTGCTATACAACGTGTAACGTGGATATAGTCTATTGAAAAGGGGTCTGAAAAGGTACAGATGCGTTATGTACCTGTATGGAGAAAACAATTCTCTGACCTAGCGTTGAACTCAGCCCCTCGCCATAGGCCTTTATCCTCACTGAAGTGCGGAGATTGTACATTAGACTGCATCTAGTGCCTCTATGGATCAAGTGATGGGAATTTATATGTACGGTGCATCGGATGTGATTCAGCTCCACTGATGACTAATCATTTTAGGCTGAACTGAGAGCACTACAGTCACTCTTAAGTTTCCCAAATCTTATCCCAATTATATTTCATTTAATAACACTCAGTGAAATATCTGGTGGCAGGGGAAATGAAACTACATGCTTTTATGGGATCATTCATCAAGAACTAATTGAAGCTTTCATACAGTTTAGTGCTGATAAAACAGTGTAGCAATAAACAATAACAAAATTCACTGGAGAAGGATTTGTTTTGCCGTGAGGAAAATGGTTCTGTTTCATCCTGGGATTCCTGGTTAAAAGAGTCTCCAATTTACAAAGGGATAAGCGCAGGCTCCTCTGCATAATGACAGGGTAGAAGCTGTGTCAAATGTATTAGTGTTGCTCCACTGGAGCCATTCTCATCCTAAGTATTTGCTATTGTGTGGGACTCTGACAAGAGGCTGCAAGACCAATACGATTGTTTAAAGTTTCCTTTTACTGTTTATTGTTATTGTGCTTGAAGAGCTCCTTCATAGCTTTTATTGGAAAATATAGAAAAACCTTGAAGTATACTTTAACAAAGTTTAGATTTTTTTTTTTTAAATCTCAGTTTTAAGAAGTTTCTTTTTGAAACTTTCTTGGCTGGCTTTTTGGAATTCTTGTTTTTCCATGTATGATGTTTGGACATCTGGTTGAACTGTAAATGAAGAAATAGAGAATGGACACTTTATTTCCTTTCTTGGTAGTGATACAAAAGAAACAATAGAAAAATGAAATTTATGAGAAATATGCTGCAAACTGTCATTTGAATTTCCATTCAATGGCTATAAGCACCATACACTAGAGAGAACTTACTTGGTAACTGGTATGTCTTTTATGGAATAACTAGATTGTATTGGTAACATGCATTACCGAGATTCAACTTACTCTAGGCAGTTAGTGAAGTCTCTACTATCACCATTTCAAAACTGCTCTAATAGCTTGATATGGCTACATTGGATAAATTATCACATAATAAATGGATAAATTATCACATAATAAAGTTCCTAAAATGATATAAATGGTCCTCTTTCATAACACCATTAATATTGATTAATGTGTTTGAAACCTTATCTATGAAATAACAAACACTGGTAATGTAGATATGATCAGATGTTCTAATTTTAAAAATGCATATTTTTATCAGATTTACTCAGCATTATATAAAATAATTTATCTTATCTAAAAGTCCCTTAAATAATGGTTTTCTGAAAGTTTTAATACATCTTAAACAAAGCACTGAAAAACCTAGAATGAAATGAATTTAGAAAGACCATAATCTTTCTTTAAGTTGACTAAGAAGTCAAATTGTTTCCTGCACATAGTAGCCAATCACTTCGGTTAATTTATAGCTTGGTTAATGAGTTAATGAGCCATATCATGACATATAAGAAGTATAAATATCATAGATATATTTGTGTTTAAAATAATAATTGTAGATACCATAGCTTTCCTATTATAAATTAAATTTGACTTTCTGTGTAGATTTATTTTTCAGTTAGTAGAATTTTATAGCAAAAGGATTTGAAGATAAGAATGATAGAGTAGCATAAATTAAGTTAGCAACATGTTCTAATACTCCCACTGTGGTTCTCAAATACACTAGGCATTTTCTACCACAGGGCCTTCCTTCTGCTTGATATCCTCCTTCTTGATTTTTCCACAAGGTTTGTTTACTCCTCTCTTGTCAGGCCTTGATAAAAGTCTCACTGTATTTTATATTGCAAATTATAATGTGACTGAATAGCTGCCTGTCTTAACTTTCTTCATAAGTACTTATCAACTGGTACTCTAAGGGTTACCTATTTATTTGTCTGCTGTCTAACTCCACTTTCTAAATTGGATTCCATGAGATCAAGTGCTAAGTCTGTTTTGTTCATTGTTGTGTCCCATACTAAACGTATATGGCATTCAGTGATAAATGTCAAGTGAGTGGAGTGGTATTCTAGACATCCCATGTCTCATTTAGGTATTATTTGAATGTAGGCAAGTCTTTGGACTGCTGGTTTCTTTTTATCTTGAAAACATTGAAAATAATAATACCTGTTACACTTTCCATATCAAGTGAAAAATTATGGATGAAATTTCTTTGTAAAGGTAAATGAATGTTGTTGACATAACCAGTGACTTTCAGACAACCCTGAGTAGGTAATAGATTTTGCCTTGTTTGTTATCTGGTTTAAAGAGGACTAGACTTAGATGAAGGTGTTAGCCTTGGTATACAAGTTAAAAGTTTTAGAATCTTTGCTGATTTTGAGTTGTTAGTAATACAACACTCAGTTGATATTATAATCAAAAACAATTAGTGATTTATAGAAAGTAGATTTAGAAATGGCATTTAGATGTGAGAAATAATTTGGGGCAAGTAAAGTTAGATAGGATGAAGGTAGCAGGGTGCTAAAATTAATTGCCGTACTCAAGAAATAAATTTTGAGTATCATCTCATTCCTAGTATGTTATTAAGAAAAGTGGACTTTATAATAAAGGATAGTGTAACGATTAAGCCATCACGTCACGGTATCAAAACAATGTGGTTTGGGTTATGGTATATAGGTATTTGGCCAAACATTATTATTCTAGATATTGCTGTGAGGGTATTTTGTAGATTCATTAGCATTTATAATCAACTAACTTTAAGTAAAGGATATTGCCCCTTATAATATAGGTAGTGGACTTTAACCAGATAGGTGAGGACCTTAGGAGCAAAAATTCAGGATTCCTGGGCAAGGGATTCTGCCTCAGCTCTGTATCATAGAAATCATGACTGATTTTCCAGCCTACCTGCCCAATGGATTTCAGATTTGTTAGTTCCTGCATTCCTCTGAGCCAATTTCTTAAATAAATCTCTCAGTCTCTCTTCATATATATTTCTCTGTAGAACTCTGACTAATACAAGTAGTAATCCTCTGTGGTTTTCACATTTCAATTTGGGGATTATCTTGAAGATTAAATAAAACAATGTGTCTAATTTCATAATAAAATTATAGCACATGGTTGTGCTCAAAGGGTGGTCATTCTCATGACGATGATGGTCAAGGTTACCAGGTGATATGTTTACCAATGGAATCTCACTCTTAATTAGCCTATGATAGCATCCATTGTGTATCTGAAATTTGTTGAATGACATGAGAAGTCAAATTCAAATAAAAAGGCAATTGGATAACATGGTCAAAATGTAAATATGGGAAAAAAATGTGCTTATGTAATAATGGGAGAATGGTGTTTGGAATTGGTGTCAATTCTTAAGCAAAGAGATTGAGATTTAAATTCCATTTTGTATCTGACCTATCTGATGTTATCCACATATGATAAGAAAATGTGTATAATAATTTTCTCCCCAGAGGGTTATTGTGGCTCTTTAGTTAAATAAATTGTGTAAAATACTCAGACTGTATCTGTCATATTTTCTTTCTCATTTCTCTAAGGTACAATGATTCAAGCTAAAGTTCCGTACTTTTGAAATTTAGACCTTAGCCCTTCTATGCCATGTGAAAGGTCAATTTTAAATTTTGTAACTTTTCCATTTAGATAAGTAAAACTTTTCAAAGATAAAAGAATGCTAATAAAGCACAAACCAGTTTTAATTCAGTCTTCCATTGACTAAAATTTCATAGAGAAGAAAAGGGTGACTCTGTTACTATACATGGAAGTACGGAGTTAAAGACTCTCATTCCTATAGTCAGGTACATCAGAGTGGCGGTGGAAGGGACCACAAAACCAGGAATCCTTGGGAAATTCTTCTACGAGAAGTTTTAGTTGACTTATCCCAGCAGGGTCAAGAGCAACAAAAAGCTCACGGATATATTTTGTCCTTGCAAAATCAATTCTGAATGCTGAAAATGAAGGAAGTGCTTTATAAAGAATAGCCAGATTCATTGTGAGTGTTATAAAGCGTATATTTTATTGTGTGTCTATATGATGCATATTTTATTATTAGTAATACTTCTTAATGAATATTTAGTCATTTGCAGGAATATCATCTTATTAGAAATAGAGAAACACTATGAATCTAATATTATAAATATATTTTCTGCAAATACTATAAAAGTAGTGGGGGAGAAGAAAAGTGTATCTCATTGGAAGGAACAAGTGTAATCTGATTGTAACATTGTTTCTTTTTAAAATTTATTTTAAAAGAGCAAGGAAGGGAGAAGAGGAAGAAAGATTTAAGGAAGGAAGAGGAGGGAAAAACATCTTTAAAAAAGTTTATTTCATTGCTTTATTTTTAATTTTTTATACCCCAACCTCAGATATTCAACCCAGATCTTTGGCTTTGTATAATCCACCTGAGGCACAAGAGCGTGCCCCTATAGCATTATTTCTTGAGAAATTAAAGGATATTAAAGTACACTTTGGAAAAACAATTTTGGTTCCATGTTATAAAGTGAGTTTGTTCCATATAACTAAAAAGTAAATGATGATAATAATAAAATGTATTTTTAAGCAGAGGGCATGCTTCCATTGTGCTTTGGGTTTGGCCAGGAAGGCAGAATTCTGGGACACTGTCAGGCAGGTAGAAGCAGAAATTCAGGCAAGAAATATTGCATCTGGGTTCAGAGACCACAAGCCAAAGCAATCTGGATTGTGGATGAGCTGAGAGCATGCTCACTGGGACAAGATCAGAACTGAAGAGACACAGAAGGTGAGGTGACAGTTGGACAATGTTTGATATACTGAAAAAAGGAGAGCTCTGGAGAGCTCTGAGAAGATGAAGGTGGAGATGGGGCCAAAGTTTGCCTTGTTTTTCTTTTCAAATTGTGAATTGTTCTATTTGATTTTAGTTATAAATGATACAACATTACTTAAACAATGTAAAAACTGTAGAATAAGACTACAAGTAAAATCCTGATTTCCACAAATTTGGTAAATATGCTTCCATGTATTTCTTTTTTTTTTGTAAACCTTTCTATAGGCCGCACATACTTTAAAACAAAATCCCAAAGCAAAACAAAAATTGGCTACTGTTACATAACCTGACTTAAATAAGAATTTTATTTCATGACTATAAATTCAAATAATTGTTTTCCATGTGTGCATAATAATTCATTTGTGAATATACCAAAACATACTGTATCCATCTTCTATAGATGAGCATTTAGGTTTTAAAATTTTTTGAATGTAAACACTGTTGTAATAAACACTATTTATACCAGCTATTTCTTTCCAGGTCATTTTAAATGTAAGTTTTTGTTTTTTTTTTCATCATGAAAGTAACGTAACCTCCAAAGGAAAGCTTGGAAAGCAGAAAAACTTCCTAAAACATTTATATTTAAATCATTGATATCAACATTTTGGCTAACTTTCTTAGGATCTTTCTTTCTGTACTAATTTTTATCACTTTTAATTATCTAATAGACAATTTATATGCTACTCATCTTAAAGTCATCCTTCAAATGTCAATTCTATAGTTGTTTTTTGTTTGCTTGTTTTTTCTAGTGATGGAAATGCCAATCTGCTTCAGGGCAGACAGTAAGGTAAAGTGAGGGGAATCTTTGATAATCAGCAGCTTCTTCAAGTCTGGAGAAATACTGCAGTGTGATACTGAGGTATCACAAAACTGCCTTTCTGACTCCCACCAGATAACCTGGATCCATCTATCATAAAGCCTGTGTCTCTAGTCCTCAAGGGCTGTTAGATGAGGTGGTCAAAACAAGTGTTTATTAAAAAGAAAACTGTGCTCATAACATTGTATACATTATCCCATTTAATCCTTAACAACACTTTGAATTAAATTATGGCAAACCTTGTTTGATAAATAAGATTATAGGTTCAGAAAGGTTAAGTAACTTGGCCAAGATTATATTATATAACAGAACTGTAATTGAGATCTCTAGCTATGGGCTTAGGATAAAAATAAATTTATGAATAATATACTAGTGTTTTGGGATTATATAGATGTAGGGATAGTTGGTATTAAGTTCTAAATTACAATTATTCTTGATCATATCCTTCTTATCAATGAAATACTTAAATTTCTATTTCCTAAATTGGAAATGTGGGAACATGTAGGACTCACACTTACCTTCATCTCTATGGTAGGTGTGTAAATAATGCTGTAAGGTTGAATATTTGCTGAGACCAGACAGAATGTGCCGACAGGGAGTGGACTCTGTTGTTTTAGGTTTACCATTTAGGCAATCTAGCTAAAGATTTTTGATTATATGAAGCCACATAAGATATAACTAGGCATTAAGAGTTTCAAATATTCTTTTTTGCCAAAATAACTTTAGTTATACCACACTCCAGAGGTGACTAGTAAGGAAGAAGGATTAAAATATGCATGGTCCAGTACAATCGGAACTAAAAAATGAATAAAGCAATTAACTAGGATCATACTTTTTTTTAATAGAAATGGAAACATTTCTTCTGAGATTGAGTCTAAGTATTTTTTACTTTTGTCAGATCTAAAGTGAATTTCTGTAGAGAGAAAACAGTCTCTCAGGAATTTCATTATTTCTTAATAAATAATTATCACTCAATTTTTTTCAGTCTAGAAATTGAGGATCCTCAATTATCCTCGGTAAGATGAGAATCCACATCTCATCTATACTCAGCAACCAGAATTTGTTAGAATAGATCAAGTAACTGACATTCCTGCTAAATTATTTTAATATTTTTCACTTCTATTACAATGATACTGGAACTCTATCACAGCTTTATTTAGCTCACAGGTCCTCATTTGCTTTTCTGCTTCGCTCCCCAAATTCTTCTCGGCCCTTTCTCCACTCAGACAGTAAATTTTAGACACACTTTTCTGATTCTGTTTTCTCTTCCTTTATTATCTCAAGCTCTTACCCTTCACTGAGCTTTTTTATTCATGTTCCTACAACTGCAAGAATGCTCTTGCCCCATCTCTTTGACTGAAAAGCAAGTTCATTATCATCCTTAAGACACCAGCTTAAATGTCTTGTCCTTAGAGAGGATATATGGTTTAGATGTGGAAGGTTATGAGAACCTTCTTTGTTACAACTGCATCTAAGCTATATTTCCTGTTTCTATTACTGTCTTATGACTTTTATCACAATCTGTAATCATCTTTTTTTTTTTCTTCACTATTTTTGAAGACAGGGACCTCACCTGTCCAGTTCACAGTATTATATCCAGCATATAGCAAGGTACCAGTACATCTAGATAAAGACATTGTAAGTCCTAAGCACTGATAAGAAAATGAGTTCTTCCCTGACAAATATTAGGTTTAAAATGTATGAAACAGGAAATAATTTGAAGTATGATACAAGTTGTTTTTATCATGATGACTATTTTTAGTAAATAACATGATAAAAATATTGTTCCTTATATTTTTGGTGATACTATCCTGATAACACTTTGAATATGTACATAGTGTTGTATGTATTCTAATATTATTTAATAATGACATATTAATAAATGAAGAAATAAATAAATGGAAATAGTAAATTTTTTTGCAATATAAGGGTTTCTAGTATTTCCTGATGTCCTTGGGAAAGAAAATTGCTCAATCTATACCCAAGAAATTCCCTTGCAATGTGTGAAAATTTCAAATCTTAGCACATGTATGCTGATCAACTGAAAATCAGAAAATATCACTTTTCTGAAAATCAAAGGTAGTATGTAAGATGAAGGGACTCATATGGAAAAAACTAAAGTTATTTGTGAAGGAAGATGCTCTCTCTGCTTTTACTGTTTCAACTTACTTGTAAGAGAGTGCAAAAGGGAAATTATTAAAGATGGAAGCTATTCATAAAAGAAGACTCTCCTGGTGAAGGCTACAAAGAATATACTTTCATTACTTTAGACCGTGCTGATTAAGACTTTTACCTCTATTTAAATTCAATAGTTTTATTAAGGGAATTTCCAAAGTTTGCTTGGAACTAAATGCTACTTATTCAACTCTGAAAATTGGATAGATAACATTTTTTAGATAATATTAATCATTGATTTTCAGGAGATGATACATATATATATATTTTTTTGAATCTCAAGGGCCATTTTAGTTTCAGGATTCTTATGCTCAGTATTGTCCCTGGTCATCTGCCATGTTTCCTGAATGTTAGAGAAGATTTGAACTTTGCATTTGGACTCTTTTTAGTTTTAAAATTCCTAAAACAAGTAATGATGGTAGGAGATACTACCATTCAGTTTTATTCAGGTTTATTATCTGGGTAATTGTTTTAGACTAATTGTAATGTTGCATAACAACATGTTTATATTGAAATAATGTAAAAAGTCTACCATAGGTGTACCTTCAATAAGACTAGTAGCACAGGAAATAAAAAATATGAGCATGGAGAGAGTATAATATTACTTTTTTTCCTTCTAATTATTTATACTTTATAGATTTAATGTGAAAAAAGACATCTTGTCATACTCGAGTCATACAATCTTCTTTGACATAGAAGACAAAGCCAATAAGTGATTTAGTCCTGTGAGGAGGAAATTTCTAATAATTGTCTTCAATACTAGAACATTATAACAAGAATGAAGAGAAGTAATAAGGTGATACAAACCAGGGAATGAAGAAATCACGTCTGAAATAGACATACTTCATTTTTCATTCTGGTCAAATTCTGTGAGTCTTTGCATGAGGGACAACATTGAACATCTGACTCACATTGCTGATTTTCCTGCAGGATTTATTCATAGTTCAGAATAAAGACAAATACAGTAGTTGTTTCTTTTTACATCATTGAATCAGGTGTTCCTTGTCTTATTAAATGTAATATCCTAATGCTAACATTTTAATTCATAGCACAAATAAAATAGGAATGATTGTTTGAATAACAAAATAATATACAATTTTTCACAAGATTCTGTTATACAAGTCCTCCAACATTCATAATATATGGGCGTCAATTTCTAAGATGTTAATTATTCACCTTTTATGATCATAACTATTATATTTTTTATGAGGTAAACTTGCTTTTGGAAATGAATACCTTTAATGCTTGGCACTTTTCCTAAAGAAAAATAGCAATTAATGATAACAAGTCACTTGACTCTAATTCAAAAACCCATTGTGTTTGAATGGAATAAAGGCTTAAATATAATTCACAACTTTCCTAGAGGCAAGCAGAATTTCCTCTTTGCTGAAGTAATGTGATCAGATATTCTAGTTTTTGTATGCCTTCACAGATTACCAGAGTCTGCACTAGCTGTAAGCAGCTAAGAGTAGAGGTGACAGGTAGGCCAGAATATAATGAATTGAGATAATCCTAGCAAAATATAAGGGAAGCACATCTCAGAGTTTTTCTTTCCCTTGGAGAAATAGTGAGATATATCTTAGAAAACCTCCTAGGATGATAACAAGATGACTTTGCAACCTGATTAATATGGACATCAAAAACAAAGCTCAGAATCTAAAGTCAGTTCAGTGTTATGAGCCCTGAGACATTGAGGAGGGTACACTAGATGTCAGAAGAAAGAACTAAAAAGAAATATAAAGATTGATGTCCAGGAGGCCGTATGAGTAATAATTTAGTCTTGTCTACATTTAGCTTTAAAAAGTTGGCTGACATCCAAGCCTGAATGTCACAGAGACGGTTATGTGGCTTGCAGAAAGCTATCGTAAGACCCATGGGGACATGAAACAGACCGAAGTGTCATCTGTGCTTATTTGACACAGAAATGTATTGGTTCTAAAGTCAGCTTCATGATAAATAAGCAAATGCAAACATGAAACTGTATACTCATATTTTATATATAAGTAAAAAGTGACATATTAGAATTACTCTTTTTGTTTCATATAAATCCAAGAATGTGTTATCAATTTAAGAACACAGTTCTACCCTCAAAAAGCTTATATTTCCAAACAGTTTATTATGTGAGTGGTTGTAATTGTATTTTATTATTCAATTGTCCTACTTTTTCATTTTCATTTTTCAGAAACTCCCCTGCATTTCTAAACTATTTTTTAGTCCTCTTTGGTATATTTTAAGACTCAGGTGCCAGTGTTAAGAAAACTGATATTTGTAGAAGCTACAATATCGAGTATTAAAGACCTCTATAATCGATGAACCATAAAATCTGGCATTTAAAATACACATTTTTTTTCCCGCAGAAAACATTTTCATGTAAAAACTGCCATACATTGAAATATTCATATTTATTTTTGTTTCCCATAACAACAGTAGGGAACTCAAATTAGAAAGGTTTTTGAATAGAACACTGAACTTGTAATATAGATTTGTTTTTGCACTGAGAGTCATATGTTGGAGGCAAGGGCTATAGCCATGAGACAGACACTGCAGAGGAAACCAGATTTGGTGACTGTAATAGATATTGACTGCTAAATAATGTCTTGTACTGGGTGAATGTGTTTCAGTATAGTAGCCTGAGTCATTCATAGACTGTCAAACAATTCTTTAAAAAGAAAAAAATCTTGGCAACTTTATTATTTAAACTATCAGATTTTATTTAGTCTCCCCCACCTGCCCTGAAACAATTCTCAGACACTGGTAAACTTTGTTTAACCTCAATCTAGTCCATATCCGAAACAGAAGGATATTTCCAATTCCATTCCCCTCAGATTTTACTTATGAATCTCTTAATACAAGGTAGTATATGTTCTATTAAATAACAAAAAATAATCTTTCTTTATTCTGTTCCCAGTATGTGAATTTTCATTAGTTAGCACCCTTAACTTTTTCACAATGATAATAATTATCAAAGAAGTTTTCCTCCTTTTGATAATTCACATTTTATTTTAATTTCCAGAGATCTCCAAAGTAGCATAATAGTGCATTATTTTAATTTCTCTATACATATTCTCATACATTTCAGAGTTTCTGTAAGTTATAAATTAATATTTGTAAGATCTAATTTGACTGAATTCATGATTATTTGGTTCTCTATATTAAAAATCAGATTCCATTGATTTAATTTATATTTTAAATTAGTTTTATTCTGTGTATTTGTTTTATCAAAGGGCCTATGTGGTGGTACCAGTTTAAGTAAAGTGGGCAATAAGTTGCCATATAGTCACTTTCTTAGAAAAAGTATAGTCATTTAGGATTAAGATACGTTTATTTGCACTATGTAATCACAGAAAGGGTCACTAAACCTATTCACTATAATTGAATTTCCAGTTTATTGAGAGAGGATTGCTTTAATGTCTAAATAAATGCTCAAACTTTAGGTAGCAAACTACTCATTGTGACAGCAAATAGTTTTGTAGTCTGTTTAGAATATGTCAAAATGAATCTGCTAACGCATGCACTAAAAAGGAAAAATAGAACCATAGATCCAAGGAGAATGGAGTATACATTCCATTATACAGTGTTAAAGGTGTCCTATCGTGTTATATTGAGTCCAAGACTTAAACTAAAACTGTAAATATGACATTATATCTATATCAAATCTTTAATTTGAAACTTTCAACTTCTGTAAATATCTCATTTTGCAGCCATTGTGACAATTAAAAAAATCCACTTAGAAGTATTATATGCTTACTAATTAAACTAAAAAGACCCAAACAAATATTGAAATAAATCTTCTGAGTAAGTAGATTAAATTTAATTTATTTTAAACTATATGAATAAGGTGAATGATGGTTCATATTATTGCAGCCAAGTGTGATTTTCTAAGCACAAATATAGGGACATCATTTCATATGTTTTCCCAATACTTTTTAATATCTTCCCAACTGAGATATTGAAGCAATACAGTTGTTTTAAATGGCTGTTCCCACAAATAGCACATAATAATAGCCATCAAACGATTTCTACCTACCATTTACTAAGAAGTGTTTTGTTTTTTGAAACATGCATTCTTTATCCAATATTTTGCTATTGTACTTAAGGAAACTTGGCTTCAGGCCAAAATACCTTTTGTGGATCTGAAATAGAGGCATATACCGTAAGTAGAAACTGTTTCTTTGTTTTCTTAAATATTGTCCATTATTTATTGATTTTGAAGATATTTTTGTTTTAAATGATCTGTGGTTACTTTTGCAAAATAGAACTTTTGGGCTAGAAACTTGAAATGTAAATAATGTCATGTATGTCATTCCACAACATTACATATTTTATCCGAAACAGTTACATCTCCCTCTTCAATAGCACCATTATTTTTTTATTGTTGTAAGAAGTAGCATTGACTTAATTTATAAGAGTAAGTTAATTCTTTTAAATACAAGATAAAGTTAAACCCATCATTTTATTTTTTTTCTAGTAGGGCTATGTTTATGAATTAAGAAATTCTCAGTAACAGTTCAAGCAGTCAATCTTAACATACCAGAGTAGATGTAAGACTTTATTCCCTACTATATAAAATATTCTTTTTCTAAAATTTAAATTAATTTTTGAAGGAACATTGCATTATAACATTTTATAGGTGTAAGATATGCCATTAAAGTCCCAATTAGATTATTCACTCCCTGATTATAATAAAAGCTGATCCTTCTTTCAAATTGTTTTATTTTCAGTGTTGTTTTTTTTTTTTGTCCTCTGACAAAAAATATTTCTGATATTTTTATACTCAAAGAAGCATCTACTTAGAATAGAGAAGAAGGAAGGAAATTAAATACATTAAAGTCCAACTGTGGGAAATGATGTTCACTTTTCTTCCATAACCCTCACAACAGTTGTCTGTATTAAATGTTAAAGTCATCACCTTACATTTCTGGAAAATGAAATTCAGAGGTTTTAAGTAATCCATCTAGAGGTCACATAGTTAACCAGTGAAAAATCTGGAAGTCGGTTCCTTAAGATTTCCAAACCTTTGCCAATCTCCAGCAGCTTTAGAAAGAATTTGCAGGAGTACCTATCATAGTCCCAGGAATAAGATACATAGATATGTTATAATGATTTATAGTCCAGTAATAGTAAGTCTGACAAATTGGAAATATTGTTCTTGATCACTATACATAGACTAAATAGAATAGAGATAATCCAGATGTCACTTCATAAAATTAATTACCTCAGTAATTTTAATAATGGAATATTATTCATTTGCATAACTTGAAATGTTAAAAAAAGTATTCTAAAAGAAGACTGACATATAATGTCACTTTTGTGTTATTTGAAATTTTCATTTGCATTTGAACTTTTCCTAATTTACTTGACATAGAGGTATTCTGTATTCTGGGAACAAGTAAAATTTGTGTTGATAAGAGGGACATCTTTAAACTTCTTTCCTATAATGATTGTTAAAAAATATCTAGAAATGACAACTGAGTTAAAGAAAAAAATTTCATAAGTAATGGAGGTCTTGAGACCATTTAGAAATGATGTAAAATGATAGCAATTGCATAGAGCTGCTCTCACATGTACTATACTGTTTCCCTCCATGAAAGAAAAAGAATGACTATAAGTCATTGAATCCTTAATACAATGAAAGTCCTTATTCTGTTTTCATTATTTCATATCATAGAGACTCAAAGATTAGTTAATATCTAGATCAGATGTCAGTGATAAAAAAGGCCAAATCTAACCACCTTTTTGTATATAAAGTTTTATTAGATCACAGTGGTGTTCATTTGATTACCCATTATCTCCAGCTGTTTTAATATGTTTCAAAAGCCGTATGATTGTTACAGAAAGTTTGTCTACCAGCTCTGATCTAGGTTAAAGCATCAGAAACAGTATTCATTTGTCATGTTCATTATTTTCAAATATGTTCTATTTTCTAATATGTCCTATTAAAGTCATTAAGAAAGTGAGGTTTAAAAATTAGTATTAGACTTCAGAAATCTATTCTCATACCTCTACCTATCTTCCATCTCTCTCTCAAAATCCTCACTTGTCTCCCTTTCTCCTCTCCTTTTTTTTAAAAAAAATAATATCCTTTAAATCCCCTGTATTGTATTTAAGTGTTACTTTATTTATTGTGAGCTTAATGCATTGAAAGATTTCACAGGATGGTGTGTGTCCTGGCATATTATCTAGTTGAACTATTCAATTCAAAATGATAATGTTGAACACATTGACACTGAAACACTCAGGTGAATGAGCAATTCACTGTGGAGTACAGAAATACTTGATGTCATCTGCATGTCTACAGGCAATATTTACTTTTTATATGAATACTTCAGACTGCTAGTGAATGATACAGGATAGAAAACATACCAAGACATTAGAATATATAAAGGAAGAATAAGGCAGAAATTATAACTTAATAGTTTCATGGCATATACAAACTGAAAAATGTAAATTGGGTATTAAAACTTTTCTTCCAACATTTATAATTTGTTTCAAGTTTGCAAAGCATTGTATTTAACTAATGTCTATCAAACATATTAATATCCAGCCTTTCTTAAAAATATATCATTGGAGACATTTTCCTCAGTTATAGCATCTAATTAGTATTGTCCCATTAAATGTTGTATTATTTATATTGAGATCTCTTTTTTTTCCTGAAGTTGAAATATTGAAATATATCTTGGACTGTTTATAGCATTTTTTGCTATGAAATCAATACTTTAATTAGTCTGGAGGTAAAGGCAATTGCTGATCAATGGCATATGGATAGTAGCAGAAAAATAATAATTCATATATGTGTATCTATGTCTATATACATATTTAGAAAATCTAGGGTTGAATATTATTTAAAAAGATTATTTTTCCTAGTTTTATCATTTCTTGTGTTTGCATTGCTGTATGCTTTTTAGGATATTGAATTTGCCCCTTAGTCTGTATACATCACATCACATCATATCCACTACTATTACCCATTGCCCATTACCCTTTACCCTTTACCACTGCCAGTTAATTTCTTTCTTCCCTTGTTGCCTTCCCTCACTCATACCATCCCTAACTCCAGTAACCAAAGTCTTGCATCTTGTGAATTTTGTTATATTTATTTGTTCATGTGTTTTGTTTCTTTTATTCCACTGAGTGAAACCATTCTTTACTTTTATTTTTTATTTGCTTTGCATATTAATCACTTCCAGTTCCATCAAGGATGTTGCAAAAGGCACAATTTCATCTTTTAGAATAGCTGTATAGAATTTGCTCTGTATATATACCAAAATTTCTTTATCCATTCATCTGTCAGGCTGTTTCTGTATTTGGTTATTGTGAATTGTTTTGCTAGGAACATAGGGGTGCATATGTAAATCCTGATTGAATTTTAGTTTTATTTAGATATATCCCTAAGAGTGTGATTTCTGCATTTAACAGCAATTGTATTATTATTATTTTTTGAAATCTTCATGCTGTTTTCCAAATAGTGTACTAGTTTACTTCCCCACCAACAATGTAGGAGGGTTCCTTCATCTTCACATGCTCTCCAAAAATTGTTTTTTCTCATCGTTTTTTATGTAGGTCATTCTGTCTGGTGTGAGGTGATAGCTCATTGCTTTTGTTTGTATTTCCTTGGTGGTGAGTAAAGCATTTTTTCACGTGTGTAGATCATCCTGTGTCTTCTATAGAAAGGTGTCTGTTCAACTATTCTGCTCATTTTTGTTTGAGTGTCATTTGCTTTTTTGTTGTTGAAATGTAAGAGTTCATATTTTGGAGATTAAGCTCTTGTTTGATGTATGTCGTGCAATTATCTTCTCCCAGAATGATTTGCCCTTTTGTTTTACTAGTAGTGTCCATAGAGTACTTTCTATAGAGAAAGGTTTTAGTTTGATGGTCCCAGTCGTTTAATTTTACTTTAGTTTCCTTTGCCAGAGGTGTCACTTCCTTAAGGACAGCTCTGAAGTTGAGTTAAAGGACACCTATCTGACATTATATTCTGTGTATTTTATGATTTCAGGCCTTATGTTAGGTCTTTGATATATTTTGAGTTCATTTTTATGTATGGCACTAATGATTAATTCATTCTTTTGCAGGTGTCTGTCCAATTTTACCAGCTCTGTTTGTTAAACTGACTTTCCTTCCTCCATTACATACTTTTGACTCTTTTGTTATAGACTGATTTACCATGCAAGAGTGACTTTATTTCTGGACCTTTGATTTTATTCCATTCACCTTTTTTCTTCTAATACCATATTATTTTGATGATAATCGCTCTGTAGCATAGTTTGAAGTCAGGGAACATTATTCCTCAATTTTCATTCTTATATTTGAAAATAGCTTTGACTGGTTTAGGTCTTTTGTGGTTTCTACAACCAATACTTTTGTTTGTTCATTTTCTTTGAGAAATGTTCCTGGAATTTTGAGACGGTATTCATTAAATCTGTATATTACTTTGTGTAAGATAGTCATTATAACTATAGTAATTATTTTGATCGATGAGTATAGATTATTCTTCTATCTCTGTATCTTTTATTTATCTATATTTTGTTTCTAATGGGCCTTTCACTTTATTTGATAAAGTTATGTGATGTATTTTATTTTTTTGATGCTACTGTGAATAGGATTTCGTTTTCCTCTAATTCACTGTTTGCATGTAGAAAAGCTACTGATTTTTGTGCATTCTTCACTTTGTTGTATTCATTTATTGTTTCTAAGAGGTATTTTTTTGAGTGACATCTTTTAGGTTTCTATGTATGACATGTCATATGCAAATAACGATCATTTTATTTCTTCTTTTTAATTTTTTTATTTATTTAAAGTCATTTTGTAACATTGTTGCTCTGTAAAAGACTTCCAGAGCTATCCTGAACAGGAATGATGACAATGGGTATCCGGTCTTGTTTGAGATTATAGGGGAAAAGCTTTCAGTTTTTCTCTGTTGAGTTTGATGTTAGCTGTGGGTCTGTCATAATTTTTTTTTTGGTATGTTGAGATATGTGCCTTCTATTCCAATTTTAGCAAGTATTTTTATCATGAATGGGTATTAAATCATGTTCAGTGCTTTCCCTGTGTCTATTACTATGATCATATGATTTTTACTTTTTTTGGTATACTGTTAAAGTAATGTAGCATATTAAAGGATTCATTTATGTATGTTAAACCATCCTTGTATTCCTGGAAAAATTCCACTTGGTTATGATATGCAATTTTTTTTAAATATGTTCTATTCGTTTGCCTAGATTTTGTTTAGGATTTCTTTATTTCTATTCTTTATTGCTATCAGTCTGCTTTCTTTATGGAGGGAGGATATGTTCCTATCTGTTATTGAAATCAGAGTATGTTAGCCTCCTAGAATGTATTTGGAAGTTTTCCCTCCTCATTGATTTTGCAGAAAAGTTTAAGGATGATAGTAAATAGGTTATCTTTGAATATTTGGTAGGATTTGCTAGTAAAACCATCGGTCCTGGGCTCTTGTTTTTTGATTACTGCTTCAATTCTGCACTTGTAATTGGTTTATTGAAGATGTTCATGTCTTCTTGGATCAGGTTTGATATTTTATAGGATTGTAAAATTTGTCAACTTCTTCAAATTTGCAAATTTGTTTCCTAGAGGTATTCATAGTAGTATCTTAGAATCCATTGTATTCCTGATATATCTGCTGTAACCTCCTGCTTTCAATTCTGATTCTATTTATTAGAATTTGTCTTTTTTCTTCATGAGTCTGGTCTAAGGTTGATCATATTTTTTTTTTTCAAAGAACCAGCTCTTAGTTTCATTGATCTTTTGAATAGTCTTTTTGTTTTCAATTTCATTTAGTTCTGCTCTAAGTATATCATTCTCTTTCTTCAGCTGATTTTTAGTTTCAATTTTTCCTTTTCTAGTTCTTTCAGGTATGTGCTTTGATATTTAATTTGAGATGTCCCTTGTTTTTATGTCCCCTTTTATCACTCAACTTTTCTCGTAGAACTGCTTTATAGCATCCCACATGCTGGTAGCTCTGGAAGCTCATCTCTTCATTTTTCCTTATTCCAGATAATTTTAAATTTCATCTTTAATTTCCTTGTTGATTCAGGAATTGTTTCACAACATTTTTGTAAAATATCCACACTTTCTGTGGTTCTTCCAGTTTTGTTTTCCTGGTTCATTTCTAGTTTCTCACTGTTGTGGTTACAAACAAAACTTTTTATAATTTAAATCTTGCTAAATATTCCGAGGCTTGTTTTTTGTCCCATGATATGGTCTATATTTGAGAATACTCTATGTTTATTTTTGAAGAATATTTGAAGAATATTGGGGTAGAAGGTTATGTATATGTCAGCTTAGAGCCTTGAATTCTTGATTGAATTTCTGCCTTGTCGATTTATCTATTCATATAACATATATTAAAGTTCTCTACTTTTATTCGGCTGTCAATGTCTTTCTGGTCTATTAGTATCTTTTATATATATATATTTAAGTGGTTTGGTGTTGGGCATATTGATATTAATGAAAGTTACTACTTCTTGATAGATTAACCCCTTGATGTGATGTCCTGTCTATCAGTGCCTCATATCTCCCTTTATAAGTGGAAGCCTGTCTTGTCAATTTTAGTATTGCAGTTCCTTATTTTCTTTCATCTCCATTGTTTTGATGTAAAATTTCCATTTCTTTTCATTTTCAATCTATGTTTGTCTTTGAATCTTATGTGGTTTCTAAAAGGCATAATATGGATGGGTTGCTTTTGATCTCTCTAATGACTCTGCCTTTTGATTGGTAGTTTAGTCCATCTACATTTAGGGTATTTGTTGCTGTAACTTTGACATTTTTTTTTTTGTTAGTTTTCTATCTTTGTTGTTTCTTTTCACATTTGCGTCTTTTCCTTTTTGTGTCTTTCTTTTCTTTCTCAGCTTAGTAGATTTTATTTATCATTGTCCTTTGTTAATTTTATTATGTTGTGTCTTTGTGTAGGTCTTTTTGCATTTACGCGCATGGAGATTATATCAACTACCTGTATTTCCATGGTTAGTTGTCATGCCAGATCTGGGAAATTCTCAGCTAATATGACTTTAAATGCATTTTCTGCTTGTTTCTCCCTCCCCTAACCTTCATGAATGGCAATTTCTTATATTTGTTTGCTCATGTTATCTCTTATTTCTCAGGATTTCTTTATTTTTCCTCAACCTTATATCTCTCTCCTCTTCCATGAGGGTTATGTATGTTTTTATCTTCAATTCTTGACATTTGTTTTTCTGAGAGATTAAGCATATTTATGGGGTTTTCCATGTTTGTCTTCAGTTCATTGACTGCATTTTTCATATATAGCAGTTCTGCTTGGATTTTCTTCATAGCCTCAACCTCTTTGGTGAAGTAGTCCTTAAAACATATTACTTATTTTCTCATGTCTTTGATTTACCTTTGGGTAGTTAATTGTGCAAACTGTAGATCATTCACCTTTCTTTATGACTAGCACTCTGAATTCTCTGTTAGCTTGATCCTTTCAGTGACATTAGATTTCTTCTCTGAGTAGCTCCTGATATCTTCTTTTTTATCATTAATTTTGTTTTGGGGAGTTGGCATGTCTTGTCTTCACTGCCTTGTATTTGACATAAAGTCTTTACTTTTCTCTTTGTTTGCTTCTTACATGGTGACATCTGTGGACTGTTTTGAACTGTATGGCAGTTGCAGGCTACATGGTATTCTTGTGCAGTATTGTCCTACCTGGTGAGGTAGGCTGCTCAGATAAGCGGAAGGCAGGGTACCTCACATAAATGTAGTCATGGTTGGTCAGCTCAGTGACCTCTGTATCACTTAGGTCATCAGTGGTCAAGATCCTGGCAATTGTGGACTAGTTGGGGTACTGCTTGTTTCTCTCCTTTCTTTTCATCTGGCACTTAGGGGTCTCAGGCTGCTCCTGGACTTGCAGGTTGATGTGGGCAGGACTACTTACCCTCTGCTGGCTCTTCTCCCTGCACTTCAATTCCTTAATATTGTGCTTAAAGCTCAAATTAAATGATTGTGTTTTTACCTTGCTTCTGAAAGTTAATTCTATTAATAAGTTCTTGTGTTAAAAGCAGAAAATTTACTTAAAGTCGTAATAACTGAGAACTTCCAAGACCTGTCACAAGTAACTCTATTACTGTTGTAAAGTTTCCACTTCTGGCAGCAAAGTTCTGGCATTCTTAGTTATTTTTCACTATGGTTTAGAAATAGTGATTGTTAAGGAAATCATTTAAAATGATTTAAATGTGTATTCTAACACTGAAATAGTCAAGTAAATTTTTATTTAATAATGAAAATGTATAATGCCTTTAAGCATACAAATGTTTATATATTTGTAAACATTTTAGATATTTAAATGAATTTCAGAGTTTTGGCCAAATTCTTTCCTGACTGTGAATAAGACTAGGTATATAACTCATAAATATGGAAAATATTAACCCTCTTTTGGATTAAAAGTCTAGTCAATGCATATATGAACAAAATGAAAGCATATCATAGAATCTTATGTTTCTATTTCAACTTCTTAAGTCTCGATCTAGTCATCAGAAACTTTAAAAAGTAAAAATTGCAGGACACAATGAAGAGGGAAATCTAGTAATATGTGAGCTCACTTCCTCTCCAAAGACAAACAAAATCACATCTAGACACAAACTGGCCTTCAATGAATGATTGAGGATTCTTGAATTCTCTATCTGTTAGCTTGGTGTAGCTCTATCTGTTCTCTGGTGTTCCCTGCTTATTCATCTCTCTCATCTTTGATACTTTTTCATGCAAATTCTAGATGTCTTTTTCTCCCCAGACTCATTAATTGGGATTCACATTAGGATTCTTCCAGGTTCCATCTGATTTCCTCCTTTCCTGTGTTGTTGCCTGGAAACCTGGGATCTTTAAGCTGGGATAATAATAGATTCTCCCCTTTTGCATCCTGTTCATATAGAATTACTGCCCTTCATTACCTGATGGACAGTGTCTTCAAAACCTTTAGAGTATGTTCAGTTTTTTGTTTAAGTCAGGAAATAAGTCTGGTTCCTTTTCTTCAATTTTGGACAGAGATAGAGTGTCCTCCTCCGTGATTTTTACTGGGGCTTTTACTCAGCTAATGTGAAATTGGACCACCTGGCTAGAAGTATAAAAACATAAAAGCAATGAATGAACCTAGAATACTCATGGCATTTTCTTTATCACTTATCTCTATAACAATATTTTTACACAATTTATAAAGAAAATACATTCTTTTTGTTTAAAATATATTTTGCATTGAAACAGTCTCATTTAGTTGGTAACGACTTAAAAATTTTTGACTAATAGTCATATATCTTTAATTTTCATCAAAACTCATTGACTCATTAACTTAACCCTTTACATTCTCAGATATTGTTAATGTTCTGATTTCAAAAAGCAAATGTCTATACATGATGAAAAATAAATCATGTAAGTATTTTCTACTCAGTTTGAGATAATGTATACTCCTATCTATACTCTTTGTTGGGCCGTGCACCTAGTAATCAGAATTAGGTGTGTAATTTTTAATAACTTTTTCCTAGTATTAAACATTTTGATTAGAACTTTGATGTCATGGGCTTTTCAATAACCTTTTTAAAAGGAAGAAAAATGGAACATTAAACTCAGCAATAGCTGGCCAAGATGCTAAAATGATGATACTATATTTATATTGTATTGAGAATTGTGCTCTATAATGTAATTCACTTTTGACCATTTGTCCATATATTAACATTGCTGGGTGACATTTTAGCCCTTCTCTACTTCATATTTAGAAATTTAAGTTTTGGCTCAATATGTGTAGGTAGCAACTAGAAGGGGTTATCATGTAGTGATGAGTTGCTGGAGAAGCAGGACTTAAAAAAAAAAGGATAGAAGCTGTGTACTGAAGATTATGAGAATCAGAAGTTGATGTATTTCTAATATTTCCAAAGAGACAGAGATAAACTTTAAAATATTATTTCATTGTTGAAATCTGATAAATAAAATCAGGAATGATAAAGGCAGGTCTATACTAACATTTTAAAATGGTGTTTATTAATTGTATTTAGTGATTTCTGGCATTGTATGTCATGCTTTCAGCTTTATACAAAAGTCAAGTATGCAAAGGTTAGTTGATTTAAATTGAACTATATGAAAATTTCTCCAAATTTGTCATAGTATATATAAATGATGATTTAAAAGTTTTGGAAATGTGCTTTTTATTGACCTAATTAATTTTTTAATAATCTTACCTAAAGATGCTACATATACTGGTTCTTATTTTTTGTGAACATTTCTCTATGACTTCAATTTAGGAATTGAAGCATTTCATCATTAAATTTAGAAAGCTTATTATTTACATAAAAATATTTTAAGAAAAAAAAGTTCCCTGTATCTTTTGTCTTGTTTTTATTTCTTTTATTTCTTTTTTTTTTTGATGTTATGTACCTGTGCTGGCTCTCTGAGAGCCAGACACAAAATGAGAGTGACAAGTCAAACACGTGAATATCAAGGATGTGGTTACCTTAGCAACAGGAAGCATATAAAAGCCCTCAGAACTTCTATTCCTACTCCTGGGACGTTTCAGAGTTTCAGATGCTGTAAATACTAGTGAATGTGATATCTGTAAGAGACACCACAAATATTGAAGCATTATATTGTAAAGGTGACCAAAGTTTTTCTCACAGGACCATTTTAGTAATTCCACATTCCTGAAAATGAGCTAGTGATGGTTAATCCAAAAACAGGGCAGCACTTCTAGATTTTATATTCTATAAAAGTAGAAGTTACTTTAAGGTTCATAGATGTACACACATCCATAGAATTTGAAGGTCTTGTTTATAGGTTTTTTGAAATATTTGTTAGATTAACATTATTTTTAATTCCTCTTAAATGATAAAATGTGTTAAAAATTCTGAATTGCTATAGAAATGACTATGATATACTACTAGAAATGACTATTACTATAGAAAAGAGTTTGATTCTTAAGTTTTCCAAACATAGTGGAATATTTGATACCTGCATTTCTTATAGTACTCATATTTCAGCCAATACCTTTAATTCTTAGAAGACTGAATGATGAATCAACTATGATCCAGTTCTTTTTGACAAGTGTATATGACAGATAAATCTAATATTTTGGAGTCAAATAGATACAGTCACTCTTTATTCATCTAAACTTTTTGAATTGAACCTTACAGAAACTAAATCATCTTAAACAAAGTGCCTACAACCTATTATCCCAACTCACTTCAAAATTCTTCCACTGATTTATTATTTACTATTATGTTATCAAGATTTATGAAAGATCAATACATGAATCACCTACTTGAAATATGGTCTATGTCTTTAAAAGAATTAGCTTTAAAATTTTAGTCACTCTTATACAAAAAATTATACTATAGAATTTTTCTCAGTTTAGATTTAGAAATCTACATCTCTATCAGTTTGTGTGTATATTTTATCAGAAAATTACAGCAATTTAAATCAATTATATTTAAAAAACATTAACACTCAGCAATCTTAAGCAGACTGACAAGTTGCAATATTAATAATCCATATTTAGGTTATTTTCTACATACCAGGTTCAGTACTAAGTATCATTCATATTGCTTGTTGTAAGTCTCACAACTACCCTATGAGATTGGGACTACTTTAGTCTCCATTTTACAGAGGATATTAGGTTAAAAAGAGGTACATAAGTCTTGTTAGTAATGGAGCCAGGGCAGTGTGACTCTGGAAACTGTGTCGCTAAGCAATTTCCTCTGAATTTAGTGTACGTATTTTCTCCTTCCATCTATGCCTAAGTATTACCACAATATAGAACAGCAGTTGTCAAAGGCCGATTTCTGATTCAGTAGATTAGTAATGTGAAAACTTTGATCAGTATACACATTAATAGGCCCCAGCCAAGTCCTTCAGTATAAGAAATTCATGGAGAAGGCCCTGCAGTGTGGATTTCAACAAACCCCTCTGAAATTCTAACGCATGTTAATGTGTAAGAGCCAGTGGTATAGAAGGAAGAACAAGATATTTTTGGCAAGAGAAGACAGTGAATTCAAATCTCATTTGCTGTTCTGCAGCTTTATGACTTTGAAACAATTAAACTGAGTTAATTTCCTAGTAAGTGAAACCAAGATAATAAATGTATTGATATTTTTATAAAAGCTAAATATTGCTTGCTATAAATTTTAATTTTTTTCATAATACTCAATACTACATCTGTAGTTTCAAATCAGTGTTAAAAAAATTAAGTATTGATAAATAAAATACAAACATTAACAATATTATACTGTGTATGTAATCACATATACTGTGTATGTAAAATTTGTAAAATTCTTCACAATTTGTATGTCATTATATGTAATTTATAATTGCATATTATTTAATATTTACATTTAGATTATATATAACATTTTACAGCATGTTCAATATACATATATAAATATGCAATTGTTATGACACACTATCATATTTCTGTTTTATCAAGTTAAGATAGCATTATCACCATTATAGATTATGAAAATTTAAAAACAGCCACTTTCATTTATGCCTCTTACACATAAATATTGCTTCTGGTTAAATGTAGATAAATATATATGTAAATATTAACATTTTGGTAGCATCTTTTCATAGTGAGTAAAAAAGTTGGAAACCACTAAGTCTCATGCATTCTACCCATTTATAATGGTAAATAATTTATCCCATCTTCTCCCACGAGGTACTATCAAAGCAAAATTTCAGGCATGAATAGATGAATTGGCAAATTTTATACCTCTGGAATTGGTATAACTTAGAACATATTGGTAGTGGCTAAAAGTTATCATCATCCAATGTCAGCTTGCTACCCAGGGAGAAGTGAATTGTTTGATCTCTGTCCAATTCCCAAGGCATTAGTCTGTATCTCAGAACACTACTATCACAATAATCACAAATTGGCACTTAAGGTAGCATTCTAAGCCTGAAGGCCAAGAAATAAAGAGGACTTTTCTCCTGCTTGACCTCCAGGAGCTTTACAGCTCATGAGTAGTGCATGGCAGAACAATGGGATGGTCACAGGTCATTTAGCAAGCCAGAACTTTACATTAGTTATCTAAAATTCACATTACGTACGTAGTTTATGTGGGTCCAGGAATGATCTGTTTTATATTTCTTTGTAAATGAGATAACTCAAAATTTTCTCAGAAAGCACCATAATTATAATTACTATTATCATATTATATTTTTGTGTAAACACTGGAAAAATCTGATGGCAACATTTTCCTATTCAAGGTCATAAATGAAATTAGAAAAGTCCAATTGCTTTGCTGACTTGTGACATAAGAGAAAATTT